>JAIPRK010001109.1:0-94951 GCA_025469195.1 Chaitophorus viminalis
CAAGACCGTTTCACAAATTTAGCAGTATTGAATATCGAGAGAGATGTTGTTAACTCGTTAAATGATGAAGATATTTTAGATGTGTATTGTACTAAAGACAGAAAAATTTTATTAATATTATTGAGTTAAATTTGTGTATATGTATTATTAATGTGTATTGTGGGGGAATAGGTGGTGTGGGCGCGTAGCTCCCGCGGGTCTGGGTGGTTTTGATATTTTTAGCCCCCCTAAAATAAAAGCTCTAGTTGCGCCTATGATAGTACCTTTTAAAATCCGGGACCCAACTAGTATAGCACCTTTTAAAATCCGGGACCCAACTAGTACACTACCTGCGATTAGCCCCTAGTATTCGGGATCCAACTCGGATGCGCCGTTTTTATTTATGTATAAGTTTGTATAAGTTCTATGCTTTTATATTGGAGTTGACTTAAGAACTGGTAATACCACTTTTAAGGTAGTAAGGTACAAAAGAGCAAATTCGTTTTGCGCTTTTGGGCTATCGAAAAAAATTGACCTTTTGCGCTTTACCGTATATAATCCATTATCCATGATATTATTTATTAAACGCAACTATGCATGTAAGTTCACCTGACTGTTATTATGACTATTCACAGAGCTTCCTCATTGAACACCTTCCCAGACTTCTACTCCTTGGACCTCAAAACAAAGACTATTCTGTTATATAAAGTGTTTTTTTTTTTTGTTTGTGGCCACATTTAGTGGTGAAACGGTGCTTAATAGTCAAACACTTACATTTTTATTCGGCTGTACCTTTTTCATGCAGCGACTACAAAACAGTTTTTCATCAGCATTCATTGCGATTCAGCCCCGCTTATTGCTATTTGGTATATTCTCGACATATTATTAGGTCTATTGTATTGCTTTATTTAACTTACGAGATAAAATCATTATATTGCAAGTTTCATGAAATTAAAATGTAATACCTACTTCTTATGTCATTTCTAAATCCACCTTAAATTATTTTTCATTTTGGTATTAAATTTATATTGAAACCACAATCCAATTCTGTGGATACCGGAGAACCTGCACAATTTATTTTTCGTATTTTTAATATCAACTATAAATCATAAATTTAATAATTAGGTACAACAATTATATTTATAATATATTCTCCTTATCAACTTCTAATTTTTATAATATATTAAATTTCGCTCGATTGAAACGAACAAAAATAAAAAAAATTGAACTGAAATCATTAAATCAATCGTTCATACAATTTTAAGTATTTAATTTGAATAAAAAAAATACTGCACTAGATAAACGTCACATAAACAAAACTGGAATGACCGGTTGTTCATTTTAATAATAAATAAAATTTTAAAATATAATTTGATCAGAAAGTCCCCTAAAAAAATTATTTTCCTTTAAATATTCTAGTAATTATTTATTATAGGTTGTTGAATTTATATAGGATTTAAGGTGAATAAAACAAATTTCTTGCGTAATTTGATACTTTTTAGTGCATAAAAATCCGTGCTCCACTTGTAGGTTCATGGCGTGTCTGCAGTATTTATAGAAAAGCGAGTTGGCCACACAAGAGCAGAGATAAAGGCTGAAGAGTATAGGGCCTGCGCGATAGAGCAATGCTATCTAATACCTACACTCGTTGCAGGGTGTCGCGGAAAATGTTGAGATTTTGAAAAACCGGCCGGTCGTTGCCTGGAAGGAGGAACATTTCCGAGAACGCGCAACGGGCCGTGTTATCACGGTTATCACCGAATGTCCTCTGCGGCTGTAGCACAGAATAGATTAAATCTATTCTGTGGCTGTAGCGCGTAATCACCGAACGCGGTGCGACAGGATGGACTCCACTATTCGAGTCTCGAGATGATCTGCGCAGGTGAAATCGGTTCGCAGCCGTATTATTCGTTGACCTACGGTCGTCCCTATAGTGATAATCAACGTACCGGTTCCGAGTGCGTCGTCCGGTCGAGCTGTTTGTCCGGCCTTCGTCTGCAACTCGACGTATCGATCCCGTCCGTCCGAAGTGCGTGACGTTTGGAAGTACAACTGTACAAGTATCCTTGCATGATGGTTTTCCGCGGCATGTGACCGCTCGTGCACACCTTGTCAAGTGATGAAGATGAAGAAAAACATCTTGAAGAGCAGCGTCGAGAACGCTTCGCTCAACATACTATTGCAGGTCTGTATTTTTTCAACCGATTTTCTGCACGTCTCTTTCTCTCTCCATTATAATCATAACAATGTTTAATAACGGTTCCACAGATCGCCATCCGCTGCCTGACGTTCGTTATCAACGCGTTCGTGTTGCGGCACGTCTCGCAAAACGAAATCGGAGTCACCAATGTCCGTCTGTTGTTACTCGAGTCGACCATCTTGTTCCTAAGCAGGGAAGCGTTTCGACGGGCCTGTTTAACAAACACACTGAATCATAACTGGCCTAAAGTCATCAATCTCATCTGGCTATCGTACGGCATTAACTTTAGTTGCTTATCACACTACAATTGACTACAACAATATTTACACCATGTTTTTCTCATCTTTACAATTTAGAGTCCCAATATGTGCCATCATTTGTGCAATATGTGGTTATATTTGGTTACGATTACTAAGTCAGCCTGATGTTTCTGTAACTGTTTTCTATGAATTTGGCGTATGGTCCATTCTTATTAGTTGTATTATTGAACTATGCTGTGAGCAGTTGTATATCGTGGCACAAGCATTTCTATTTGTTAAACTACAGGTATTATTTATAAACAATTTATCTGATATTGAATATTGCACTGCGTATATTATACCTCTTAATCCATAATGTAAATATCGGATTCTTTTTTTATTTGGTCATAAATAAAACTAAATAGGTTTTAGGTTGTGTTGGAAATAATAAACATTGTCGTTCGTACATTAGTTTATACTTCAATGGTATTGTACTCTAACGGTCAAAATGCTGTTTTGGCATTTTCATTTGCACAACTTGCATCAGTCATAACATACACAATGTCATTTTACATTTACTTTTGGTACTATACTAAACAAAAGAAAAAAGATTTCCCGTTCAAAACTATGTGGGAGTTTTTCCCAAACTACAGTGGAAAAGTGAGTTTTATATTTAACCTTATCACTAATTAATATCTTATATTAAAAAATACAATTTATGTTAGAAATGGTCAGAATGTATGGATTTCTCTCTTGTTTTGTTACTATGGAGTTTTTTGAAACAAGGATTTATGAAACAATTGTTGACTGATGGTGAGCGGTATGTAATGACATTATTCAATACATTGAAATTTGATCAACAAGGGGTGTATGATGTAGTCAACAATCTTGGATCATTAGCTGCTAGGTTTTTGTTTAAGCCTGTAGAAACTTCTGCATACTTTTATTTCAGTCAACTTATCCAAAGAGAAGTGTCTATCAAAAAGCAAATTCAACAGGTAGTCTCATGATTTATCATTTTTAATATGGAAATATAATGTCAATGTTTTAGGATTCTAATCGTATAAAAGAAGCAGTTACTGTTTTGGAATGTCTGTTACGTGTCAACAGCTCTATTGGTCTAATTGTTTTATGTTTTGGACAAGCATATGCCAAGTTAGCATTGTTTCTTTATGGAGGATCAGCATTAGCCACTGGAATTGGACCAGTACTGTTACAATTGCATTGTTTGGCAATTCTGTTTTTAGCCGTTAATGGAATTACTGAATGTTATGCTGCTGCTACCATGAATGTCACTGAATTAAACAAGTTTGTTTGCTATTTGTTCTATTAACATGAAATATATTTTAATTTGTATTAATATTTAGGTACAATTTGGAAATGGTCGTATTATCTGTGTTATTTTTATTTATATCTTTGTTGTTTTCAACACTATTGGGTGCTATTGGTTTTATTTTGGCAAACTCTTGTAATTTCACGTTTAGAATCTTCCAATGGTAAATAATTTAATCTCAATTATACTATTATTAAAACTGACTGAGTTTTGAAGTATATTTAACTTTTCTAGTGGTCAGTATATTTTGTCAGAATACAAAGATACCGGTTACAGTCCACTGAAAGGATTATTGCCAAAAAAATCATTCATCTGTTGTTTAATTTTATCAATTACTGGTACAATGTACTCTGAGGTAAGTTTAATTTTAATAGTAAAAAACTTAATAAAAATGTAATATTTTATATAATAATTCTGATATACATTTATATTTTGGACTTAGAAATTTATTGAGGTAAAAAATGGCTATTTATTGAAATAAATGTGGGTTTTAAATATTTTGTATGTTTGATTCTTAGATTAAAAAAAAAAAAAAAAAGTTCATGAACTGTTCAAATTGTAATAAAATATTTACATATTTTCAATAATCCAACAAAGATATTTTACAAATTAGTATAATAATTCTAAGATTTATAAATATTTTGATAGTCTATTATATAACTACTATTGTAGTTTCTAAATAGTTTTATAATTTGTTGAAATACCTAATTTTATCTAATAATAATGTTTTAACCCTTTCTACAACTTTCCGGTAGAATTTTTTTTATTGGTTACTAAGGAAATCTTATGAAAAATCTTGTAGACAATTGGTATCCAATAGTCTTAATTTGTAGTGATTAAAAATGAATAAATAAATATTTACTTAACAATTTGAATTTGTATTTTTCTTTTAGGTAAAATATTATGAAGAAAACAAATTTACACACGTCTTAATAGGAGGTGCCTTATTCATGATAACAGTATCCGTCTGGTTGTATGAAGAAATGTCAACCTTTAGATTCCTATCTAAAGTTTACCGTTCAAAGCATAATTGAATAACTAACTTACTAACAAATATTTATGGTTTTCAAAACATTGTTAAAATTAATTTTATTTTATTTTACCTTTTATTTGTTTATAAACTGAAATATATCATTTGTAATCAAAATGTATCAATTTATTTTCCTTCATTTTAATATTGAATCAGTATGATACATTTCAATTTGGGATTCAATAACTCTATTTATGAGTATTTATGATCACTGAAAAAACTAATGACTTCAGAGATTAAATCTTAATCTTTATATTTCACAATTTTATAATTATTACCAAGTAATATTACCAAATCACCTAAGATTGATTTTCTTTAAACAGTTATATATAAAGCAGTAACATTTTTTTTTATTTAAAAATATCTATATTTTTTATTTAACTTGAAACAATACCAAACTTATAAATGGCTCGTTGACTGTACAAATTTGTTGGTGTTAGAATATTATTTTTGAAGTTTTTCTAAACAATTTCAACAAATATTAATTTTGATTGTGGTATGTAACATAAACAATAAAAAAATAAAATAAAACTTTTTATTAATAAACTTACATGTGTAACAGCATCAGGAAATAGTTGTGGACGAATACAAATTCCTGAATGTTTGGTATACACTGTTTTTGATTTTCCAATAATTGGCTGATCATGTATACTGAGTTGTTTACTTAGTAATGAAGACGTTTCTATTGCATGATCTTCATTTAGCTCGTCTTCTGGAATCAGTTCCAAATTGCTTGTGGACCTATACTCATCAGAGATAGAGCTCATTTGTTCATATCCGTTGATACCAAAATTAGCACTCGGTACTGCTATGTCAGTTATCTCTAAAACTTTTTCTTCAAAAAACATTTTGCCATAATTAGGAAAATTTTGAGCCGTATTTACTAAGATACATGGCATATCTGTGTAAACGTCCAACATACGACCGCTGGATAAATGCACTAAACTAGAGAAATATAATTCAAACGGAGCAAACAAGCAATATGAATGCAGAGTTATAATATGGTCATTTGTAATAATATTGGTACCTGGTAGCTAAATTGAATGCTTTTCGTTCTTTGCCTTTGAATAATTTAAACGTGTGGTCATATCCGTAACCAGGGACAAGGGTAAAAGCTTTTTTTAATAATCTCGGCACGCGCAAGTCAAGACATGTATGCTGCACGTTTTTAAGAAAACCAACAGGCAATCGTTTTGGTAACTTTACTGGCACATACTGATCAGCGTTAACCATTATTGAATGGTTCAGGATTTCAGACTCTCCAGCGTTCTAGAGTTATGATCCCAGGCAAAGGGAATTTTAAATAAGTTTTTAATATCTATATAATACATACTACATACATGTCCAGCCAAATTGAAAAACATATTCGATGAAATATTTACTGGGGTCGATTTTGATGTCATCCCTGTATAGTCTATAACTAATTCATTTTTACAGGTGAAACGGAAAATTATTCGAGCCTGTAATGTTCCAGGATAGCCTTCTTCACCATCTCTACTTGAATATGTTAATACAAGTTCATCGCCTGCCACATAACCATCCCACATGACCTTATCGAACCCTTTTTCACCACCGTTAAAATGATGGGTTCCATGATTTTTGCTGAGTTCATTTATGCAACCATTATCGTTTATGAAATTACCATTACTTATATAATCTGTTACTCTGCCTAATGTACTACCGATAGAGTGTGTGTTCCGTAGCTTATAATCTATAAAATACATTAAAATGATGATGTACATTTCACTTAATACATTGCTTACCTTCAATTGTGTCAAAACCAAGTAAAACATCTTCTAATTCACCAAGGGCATTTGGCACCCAACACGAAATAACCGTTGCACCATAGTTAATGATTTCTATGAATGCTTTTTGTTCATTTAATAATATGTACTTAGTTACTTTGACATTCTGTCCATTTCCATCCTTGGTGAACATTTAGAAACATTAATCTAAATAATATGACAGTTCAACATTTCTCAACAACTTGGGTATAAGAGAGGATCTCAAGAGATGTATGATTATAAGATGGTATGAGAAGTCAAAGGGTACGCGAATAAAAAGAAGGTTGAGAAACGCTGAAATAGGAGAAATATATATTATGTTACTGTTATGTGTCCATAGTCATCTTCTATTATAATATTAGTACTAATAACACTTCTTTTATGGTTTGTTCCAATTTTATCATTTTCATTAAATGATGAATCAGTATTAATTGAATTAAACAATTTAGTCTCAAAAGATTGTTTAACAAAATCATCCATTGTACAGGGAAATTTATATTTTATTTTTCTACTGAGTGTATAATGTTTTAATAATTATTTAGATTCTAATTGTTAAGTTGTTTATAATTCCAAATATTAAAGCCAACATAAAAATAATAACAAAAAGATATTTACATTTTACAGATAAAACTTAATTTTAATTGTTTTTTTACATATACTTCAGATTTTATTATTCTATTAAAAGTTATCCAATTCCAAATATTAAAGCCAATATAAAAATAATAACAAAAAGATATTTACATTTTACAGATAAAACTTAATTTTAATTTTTTTTTTACATATACTTCAGATTTTATTATTCTATCAAAAATTTGTCATTCAGTGTCACTGGTGTATACTATTTCTTTAATATCATCAAGAGAATCATTATCTTCAATTTCTGTATCAGTATCATCAACTTCTGTATCATAATCTTCAATTTCTTTTTCATGCTCCTTAACTGCTTCTGCACTAATATGAGTTGAATACTCCATAAATTCAGCAAATCTAAAATATTATTTAAAATAAATGAGAAGTACACACTTAAATAAACTGATATAAAAATATTACTGTTGAGGGTTTTTGAGTTTGCTTACAACCTTCCATGCATCACATTTAGGACTTTTACAGTATTTCCGCAGTTCTTCGAGTGCTTTAGGTGTTTCTATCAATGATTGTTGTATGTATTCATCTTCAGATAATAATCTTTGTTTTGGTTTACTTTTAGGAAATATTCTATAAAACCACATGTATATTAGTAACAATGTGCTTAAAGGAGGTAGATATTTTATAGTAAACATTTTGATAATAATATGTAAACTTTTTATTTATATTTTACAATAAAATTATTTTTCAAAATAAAAAAATATCTCTACATTATTTTACATAAATTTATTATTAAAAATTAATTGATCATTAACTTACTGAAAGGGTAATGAGAGCTTAGTGTAATAGAATAAAATACTCAAAATATCTACAACAACCATAGCTTCTAAATGAAAACTACATAATGTAACCAAAGCCAAGCCAATTAACTGAAATGTATTATAATCATATATTAATGGTTATCAAATAGTATACAATTAGAATATATTGTGATTACCTGTAATGTCCATCTAATAAGGTCAATAGATCTAGGATTTGTCACTGGTCCATATCTATAGCAAACAACAAAACTGACCAATACAGAAAATAATATGTATCCCAATATGTATTTATAGTATAATATCAAAATCATATTGAGATTTTCTATCAACATTTGAATAGCATAGAGACTTAACATACAACTTGCTCCGAGATATCCTACCATCATTTTTTTCTACAAAAAAAAAAAAAAAAAATTAACACTATGGAAAAAATAATAAATGTACATATTACATAATGTACATACTTTAGGTATTAGACGACTAATAAGTAATATAATGATCACAAATGAAGCAGTGACACCAATTGTAATACCGCATAAGTAGTAAAATAATGAATTATGGCTTAATCGAGCTGAATATCCAAACAAAACAAGACCAACAATGAACATAAATAATCTCCAACTGTCCAATACTGTAAAATAAAAAATATTTAAAATAGATTTTTATTAACAAAGAACATATAATATTAATAATAAACATATAAACAAAATATTATAACTTACCAACAGAATGAATTCTTATTTTAAAATCCGCATTGGTTCTAATACTAAAACAAGATTTTTCAAATGGATTTAATCTGAAATCTTTCTGTTTCCAAAAGTATGATATTATTTTGTTCAATGATAATGTAGCTACATCAGAGAGCATTTGTTGTTCGACTATATCCTGGTCAACTGCTTGGTATATAATGAATTCATCTGTTTTTTCAATTATTAAATCTACCTGCACTATCAATTTAGTTAATACAAATTAAATATTTTTCAATGAATAGTTCAGTATGTACATACCGTAATGGTTTGAAAAACATTAAGTACACTTTTTTCATTCCCATGATAACAATATATTGGAGGTAACAAGTATGATTTTTCTTTTACAGAGCAACATTCTTTTGAATCATCAGCATTTACTGAATATACTATACCTGTTTTCAAACATTAAATGGAAATATAATAAAATGGTATAATATTCATTGTTGTATGTTTATGAAAAATTACATTACCAATATATTTGCATAATAATTTTTAAAATGTATGTTATTAATAACAAAACTAATTAATCAAATTTTAAAAACAGAATTTAATAAGATGAAAAGAAATAATATAGTTTTTGAGAGATCTCAAATGAAATATTTTACAATATTAAAATTTTGATTATGTATAACATTTTTTATACACAATGTGTAAATAACAATAATATAAGATTGTAAATTGTTATCATAATGGATTAAATTTAAAGTTGAATAATGTAATAATAAATACACTAAAAACAAATTAGTATTTTCTATAACGCACAATTCGGTGTTACGCCAGGTGTTTAATTAAATTATGAAAGGTAATCAATGGAATATCAAATGGTTTTCTTTCTTTAAACTAGTTAATAAAATGAAAAAAAATATACAGTTCATTATTATCTCAACAAGTACTACATATTATTAATGAATCTCGTACACATTAATATATAACCAGAGATAAAGTAATTTAAATTTTGTAATGAAATAAAACCAGACTTACTGTTCGATTTTGAATTTATTAGAGTTGTGAATGTGAGTATCAAGACTGTTACACACAAGACGTATACCTTTGAGATCATTTTGAATGTGTAGCACCACGACCACACATTTATGAGGTGTTTAAACTTGTCAGAAGACGTTTTCGTCTTAAGTTGAAACGTCCATGCAGAATAGTAATTCGAACTTCAAAAATGGAACCGGTTGACAGTTATAAAACAAAACTATTATAAAAACTAGTTACTTAGATTTTACGTAAAAGATATCCGATCAGACATTCAGATGCCTATAAATAACGAACTCTAGTTTTAAAATTACCATAACCTAAATATGATTTCATGGAGTAAAATGAAGCGTTATCAGAATTAGTATCATAGGAAAGAGATTAGTTTATTTATATTTTGGTGATAATGTTTTCTATGAAATTCGAAATTCAAATTATTGTTTGTTATGTTAACTTTTTTAAAATGCCAGTGGATTTACATAGGCTTATACAAGGATGGTTGGAATTAGAGAGCGACCCAGGTTTGTTCACTTTGCTCCTAGAAGATTTTGGAGTGAAAGGCGTTCAGTTAGAAGAGATTTATGACCTTCAGAAACCATTGGATGGTCCAGTTTATGGATTTATATTTTTGTTCCGATGGATCGAAGAGCGCCGTAGCCGCAGAAAAATCGTTGATCAGACAGATATATTCGTTAAAAGCGACGATGCCATAAATAGTGTATTTTTTGCTCAACAAATGATACCCAATAGCTGTGCTACACATGCCCTACTGTCTGTACTACTTAATTGTTCAGATATACATCTAGGCGATACACTGGGACGTCTCAAGGAACATACTCGAGGCATGAACCCTGAGAGTAAAGGATGGGCCATTGGTAATATTCCCGAATTAGCGCGAGCACATAATTCTCATGCCATGCCTAAAAGCAGACCACGTATGGACAAAACACCTGGCTTAACAACCGGAAGGTTTACTGGTGAGGCATACCATTTTGTGAGTTACGTACCCATCAATGGTCATTTATACGAATTGGATGGATTGAAACCATATCCCATGGACCATGGACCGTGGGCTGAAAATGAAGATTGGACTGAAAAATTCAGAAGGGTAATAAGTGATCGCCTAGGAGCAACAGCTGAATATAGTGATATACGGTTTAATTTAATGGCAGTTGTACCAGATAAACGATTAGCTATTACCCATAAGTTAACTATGCTCAAGACAAATAGACAAATTGTTTTAGAAGCTTTACAACAACTTGTATTAGTTGATGACTTAGAAAAAAATATAAAAAATGTTGATGGCGATCAGTCATTAAATAAATGTTCTAAAAAAGAATTGTCACCCATTCCTGGCTCATCAAAAGATTTTATTGAAGAAAAGGTGATATAAATTTGTTCAATCTTCAAGTATTTTGAAATTCATCTAATATGTATTTCAATTTAAACATATAAATAATATATCTGTTACCATTTGCATTATGTAATGCTTTCCAGTTGCGAGGTGAGATATCTTAACATAAGGAGCAAAGATTTTAGTCTACCCACCCACCCACTAGGTATATAATTTAACATACAAGAAAAATGTGCTGCTTAGATACACAATTTCTGCATATTATATTAATTATAAAAACATTTATTATTTTAATGTTTAATTAAAGTATGTTTATTACTTAGCTACTTAACATCTATTTTCATTTAATAATAATTCTCAGAATACTGATTAAATTATAAACATATTTATATTATGTCATTGTTTATAATAATACTTCATTACTTTTAGATTTAAAGTATGTATACCCTATATATCCTAAGTATTAATTACTTTTATAATAGCAACGTTAAAATTAAAATCAAGCATTGGTTAGTTACATTTGCTAGTTCTTTTAAATATATATTTTTAAGTCTTATATAAAATACCCAAGAACTATAGTTCTTGCTGTTATTGGTAACTTAGGAAACAAAAATATTGTTACATCATTGGCCATTGGGTGTAAAATATTATTAGTGCTATAATTTGACTATCAGAATTTATGACAATAATAAAAAACAGGTTACTTAAGACATTCATAAGTATAAACATAGCTTTTGTTTTGTGTCTAATCCACTGTACATATTCTTAACTCAAGTCTCAATAATCGTCCATTTTAAGTATTGGTTTGACATTGTTTCAACATTTTCTAAAGGTAACAATTGTAAAATCCTTAAACATTTTTAAAATAAGTAACTTTTAAATTGTAAAATTAATGAAATAAATATGAAATTAAATTTTTATCTGATTAACATTAATAATTTTTAATATTTTATAGCTTTATGATTTAATTTAAAAATATTTTTCAGACATGTCCAGAATCAGATAATATTGTTGTAATACATGTTCAGTCTTCAAGTGGTGGATCAAAAGGTGATGGGGATCCAAAAGATATAAAAAGTGTATGTTTAGAAGCAGGAGCTATGCCCAAAGGATGGGAAACACCCTCTAGTCATTCTTCAGATAAAGAAGATAATGATCAAAAATTGGAAACTAATATTAAACCTAACCATACTTTTTCTCCTAAAGACTTATTGGCTCTTGTTAAAAACTTAGAAATTGAAATTAACATGAGTGAAGGTAATTTAATTTAAAATATTTCATTATAATTATAATTACGAAGTTATTAATTTATTTTTAGGTATTTTACGAGAGGAAAATGAAAAACGAAATAAATATAAAATTGATGATTGTCGACGTACACATAATTATGATCAGTTTATATGTACATTTTTAACTATGTTAGCTCAAAAAGGTATATTGCCTGATTTAGTACAACAACATTTAGGCACTCAAAAAAAGAATACAAGTGCGCAACTTTCACTTGCTGTACAATCTCAATCTACAAATCAAACACAAGTGAAGTCAAAAACCAACAAAACAAACCCAAAAAGTAATACAACTTCCACTACGACAAGGCTCAGGACCAAACGTAAGACAACTACTAAAAAAGGACGTAAATCGTGACAGGTCATATTTATTACTCAAGAATATTTCACCTGAGCGCTTTATGTCATGTTTGGTGGAATTGAACCTTGATACCTATTTATTAGTCATTTGCAAACTACTGTTTGATACATCACTACGATTAACATTGTTATTAGTTTATAGTTTTTAAAGTATAATAAGCAATTTATTACTTATTCGATAACTTTATTGTTAAACTAAATTTACCAACTTAATTTGGTTAACAGTATAGTTATAAATAATGCTTTCCACAAATGAAATACAATATAATAAATTGCAATTGGGTTAGTGATTAAATCATGAATGAACCATCATGTTGAATATGATTAGAATAGGTAATTAATCTATATAAATAAATTTAAATTAGATCTCAAAAATCAAATATTTTTTATTTGGTTTTCACTTTAATTTATTATGTGGTATTAATATTTTATGAAGTCTAGTACTTCAAATTCTTGTACCTTCTTAACTTTCTTATTATTTCTGTTTAATTTTAATTTTTTTTCTATCCCTAAGAAATCTTTTTTTATATGGATACATTTTATTTCTTTTACTAATTGTCCATCACCTACTTTTATAGTTTTTCATAAAATAATTTGAATCTAATGTATACAATTTATTATGAACTCTTGGTACTTTACCTTAAATTTGTCTAATTATTTATTCTTTATGTCTATGAATAATATTTATATTTTCAATAAGTTAGAATATAAGAGATAGAATTTCAATTTTATATTAATATAAATAAGGCAAAGACTAATAGTTATACATTGTTACTTTTAATAAATAAATTTAATGATTTGGAAAAAAAAAATAATAATTAGAACTATGTTTTATAAAATATTTTTTTTTACTAACTAAAAGAAAAAAAGAATATATTTATATAATGATTTAAAAAATGTTTTTAATTTTTTTAAAATTGTACTACATAAATCATTAAAAAACAAATTTTGTTTAACTTAATATAATTGTTGGTGCCTTACATATTATGAGCGTAATTATTGGTGTACAGAAAATTCAGTCACTATCAGTTTATTAAACTAAATGTACCAAAATTAGTGATTTGAAACACATTATTAATTTTGCTCCTTTATTAAATTAAAATTATTTCAAAATTGTTACCTTTATTTCATTTTTATATTAAATTTTGATTTTTTTTTGAAATATTAATTTATTAAATTATAAGTTAATGTTAATATAATTGATTGATGTATTAAAGAATAAAACAAAAGCAGTCAGAAATAATAGTTTTGCTTTGCTTTGTATAATTGTATTGCCTTTTTTTATATGCAATTAAATAAAATGTCCTAAATAAATGTTTAAGACACAACTCCCTTGTCATTATGTCAATACTGAGTAAGATAGTAGAGAAACATAGTTCATTGATTTAAAATGGGGGGGAGGATTGTGACTAATTTTAACAATTAACTGTGAAGGGTTGATATTGATATTCCTCTTATATGTAGTATCCAGTTGATATTAGAGACTCATTATTTTAAAATATATTATTTTTTTGTGTGCATAAGATTATTGTATTAAACAGTGACATCATACTGAATGATAGAGGGAGTGTTAAACCCTTGGCATATATTTTACTAAACATATAATACTTTTATGAAAATGTTAGTAAAAACTAGTAAAAACATATAATAATTTTTAAATGTAACTCCTCTCCTCCATTGAAGATACTTGTGTACGCTACAAGTATTAAAACCAATACTATATTATCAAATATTCGAGATTTATATATTATATTATTGCAAATAATAATAATCTTAAAAATGTTGTTGTGTTATTATGTCAATATCCAAAATATTAACATAATTATATTAATAATTGATTATATGGTGGATTCCGCTTAATGTTAACACATTGGGACCAGCCCTGTTTGCCATATCAAGCTGTTGCCTATAAAAGCCGAAATTAGTTAATAAATACAAACATTTTAATATCAAAAAAGTTTTTATTTTGCATACGTTTTTTTGAAACGCATAATTTTTTAGCAATTTCAAGTAGTGAAGGGCCTGGAGGAAACGATTTCACTTCATCCGAAATCGCGATATTTTCCTTGAGGTCTTTTCGAAACATATATAGTATTTCGTTGAAATAGGGGCGACCCTAGACAGTTTTCTAAGGGGGGGGGCGAATATATTTTTTAAATCAATAATTACCCTATGCGTATTTTTCAATAGTTTGGGCGAACTTCAGTCAATTTTACTGACTTTTTTTTTAATGCGATACATTACAAATACCTTTAATTTTTAATGTTGTTATAATAATAAAATATAATTAAGTACATGAAATAATAAATAATAAAATAATAATAATAGTACATACGTGCAACTTATACAATAAAATCAATTTTTCGTTTGTTTTTTGCAAACCGGTCAATTATATTATTTATATTTACTTCAATATCTCTGTGTACATGCATTAATGCCAATCCAGCCAATCTAGTTTGCCCCATTTGGCTCCTTAACCAAGTTTTTAATCTGGTGATTAGTTTTTCTATTTAGGTATAATGGTAAATTAAAATGTTGATCAATTATTATTTTGTTGACATTGAGAGTAATTATTATATTATACATTAAAAAATTGTTACGGGGGGGGGCGAACGCCCCTTCGTCTCCTCCTCCCCCCTTAGGGACGCACCTGCGCTGAAATTTACGTTAACTTTATTACTTTCTTATTAATTTTGATAGACTCAAACTCAAATCATAAATATGACAAAACCTGATTGTATTAGTTGTTTTCATATACACATGTGTGTATTCTAATGCTTTGATAACAAAAATTTCCCACATAAATCGATTGCCCATATTACACAGATGTTCATATTAACCGGTGTCCACATTAGGCGGAATCTCCTGTATATATACATTTTATTAATTTATTTTTCTAAGTTAAAATAATGTGGAGGAAGAGTATTTTCCCATTTCAAATGATTGATAAATCACACATCTATATTCTATAGTTATAAATTAATTATTATAATATTATGTGTTCAGTTAATAATGTATATTTATTTGAAATCTTGGTTTAGTTAAATTTTTATAATTTTTCACAATTATTGGTAAAGAAATATTTAATTTTAATAGAAAAAATTGGTTTATTTAAACAAAATTCTAAAATAATGAGAGCATCTGATATTCAAATAAACACTACCATTGATTCTACTTAGGTTTTATAAAAAAATGTGCTTGAGCCTTGAGGCATGATTATGTTAACTCGAAAATTTAAATATTGGAATACACAGACCTCAGATCGTAATTGTTGGTTGATTCGATTTGTTTACTTATAATTTTTTCAAACTTAAGTAAAAATTAAAGTGGTGAACATACAAAATAATATTTTATCTCTCTTGTGGAAAAGATGGACTATAACCGTTGGTGTAGTTTGCTTTTAACCGGAGCAGTATTTTAAGGGTGGTACACTGGAGCAATAGAAGTTAAAAATGTTCACTTTATACATGTAAACTATCCTAAAAGTAACTGGTCTTTCCGCTTGAATGCATGGTGCTTCCTAAAACGCATTAATTCATAACACCTGCATTATATTTCATAATTCTAATATATGATTAAGTATGTAAATTACTAACAAAATAATTCTTTTTTTTTTCAAATTATTTATTAATTATTTTATAAATTATTTACAATCTATATAAGAATTTAGAGTTCTCAATAAGTAAAATTTTTTTGTTATGTGGTAAAATATGATGTCATGATGATGAGAGATTTGAAGATGCTTCACATTAGAAACGCCTGATAATGATAGGTTAACTTAGTAATTATGCGTTAATGATTGAGTAGGTCGCTGGCCATTTTCGTTTGAGGCATCTTACTGGAATTTTTGGTAGGTGATTGGAGTGAAGTTGAGCGATGAGGCCTAAGCTGTTGGGCTGGTGTACCGTTTAGAAATGATGGCAGGCCTGTAGCCACGGGGGGGGGAGGCAAAAAGGGGAATTGCCCCCCCCCCTACAACTCGATTTGCCACTCCTGAATAATTTATCTGGTTACAGGCCTGAGTGATGGCGATTGAGGAATGTGGCCACTGTTTGAGTGATAGTTGCGATTTTTAGCTCTTTGCGTAGACTGACATTTGTAACGTTATGAAGGAGGAACGTTTATAGTCATTCGTAGGCTTGGAAAGATTAGATGGTTCTGGTGTTAGCGCTTAGGGTGATTCCATATAGACTCCAGTAGGCTTTTGTAAGTGTTCATTTTTTATTTCAGGAGTGCTCTAAGGATATATATATATATATATATATATAGGCGGTTATTCAGTTGCTCGCGTTTATTTTTGAGGTGTGGACCCCAGGTGAGTCTAGTCGTTCAGTAGACCAAGGTATTTTAGTCCACTTGTCTGAGGTGTTAAACGTTATAAGGCGGCAAACTCGTGGACGGAATGCAAAAGTGTCAAGAGTAAAATTGGAGTCATTGATTCTAATTTTCCATGAGTTGAATTAATGGGATAGGTTATTCAGGGGATTTTGCAGTTAGCGGTTTGCTCCAAAGAGGAGGTCGTGGCTGGATGAAAGTACTGTGGTTTCGTCGACATGGGTCCCGATAAGGGTGGTATCGGAGGTTGGGAACAAAATAATTCTAAGTAATTAAAATATAACTATAATTCTATTGTAAAATAAAGACATTATTATAGTTACTAATTTATACTTACCTAATTCATTACAGATCGTATAAGAGTTATAGAAAAATCACCAATTTTTTAAAAATATTTTTTACATAGGTACGAGTACGTATAGGTATGTATAATAGATATTCATTGTTTAGGGTACACTTAAGCAATGAGATCATATCGAGTTGGGCGACATTGTTTTTTAAGAAAATATTGAAATTCTAATTTTTAGACTTACACACACACACACATACATATATGTATGTATTCATTAATTTTATTAAAAACACACGTATTAATTTTACTCAATATTATGTTTATTAATATTGAAGGGTAAGGATAGATCTTTTGAAATACAGACGTTTTGATAATTTGATTCCCTAACAAGTTGAATTGCATAATTATAATAAGTTTATTTTATACATTTAGGATCTATGAAAAAATGAATTCGTGGAAAAAATTACAATACATTTTATATACTCGGATACGGGATTTGAATTCGATATAATATGTTATTTTAGTTGTGATCACAACGCAAAAAAATTTTTAGGGTACTTATACAGTAATAGTATATACTATTATTACATTGATTCACCCAACCTCTATTATTCAAAATTTGAAAACAAAAAAAAAATAATGATAAAATTGCAAGTAAATAATATATACATAGGTTCAAATTTAAAAGGTCAATAATACAAAATCGCTCATCCCTATAACTCACCTTAAATTATATCAAAAGTTTATCATAACTTATCATTATACATAATTTTGTGGTTTTCTTTAAATTTTAAATAGTTTGGTGTAGTATAATTGTTTATTACTTTCAAATAAAATTTAAAATTTAATCACTTATCTAAATTTCAAGATCAACTTCCTGCAGGGGGCTAACCAACAACAGTGAATTGTATCATTATATAGATATCTTTCGATTTTAGAACAAAAAATCTAAATATCCAATGGATTATTTATTCAAAGAAAAAACATTTATAAGTACCTTTCTACATATTCATTAAAATGCCATTGAAAATTAGTGTACCGGGTTAAAATAATTTCCCAGTATAAAGATTTTAAATAATAATAAAACTTTATAAACAATATAGTGTATAAAAGTAGTTTTATCCAATAATGCAATATTTATATCCATATGCAAAAAATGTGTTGTTGCATTATATGCGATCTTTAATGTTCTCTACCTATAAAATCTTACAAAAGTTCCTTGATTTATTGCTGTCCATAAACCGAAATACGAATCCCACATCACTGATGAATGATGATTGCGTGTAGGTACTTTTTTTCTCGATTTCGACGGGTTATTCAACACTTAAATGAATGAATAACGGATTTAATTCTTAATCATTACCTGTGATTTATTTTATTTTGCATTTTTTATTATATGTAAACGTTCACATGCACACGCGCACGCATACATACGCAGTACGCACATACTCACACTTGCACACTCCCACAAACGCACACATTTCCCCCCAAATGAAATAATTTGGGCCGTTAAACAAAAGTAAGAAAAACTAGTCTATAAGAGAGTAATTTACCACCTAGTGTCAAGTCAGTTGTGCATGTAACAAGATACCTGTTAGTCTGTATCCTCGTGGAATGTCTACCTTAATTCTTTATTCCGTATCAACGTGTGATGTAATTATAATGTTACCGATAGATTTATAGTCACATTTTTTTTTTTTTTTACACTAAAGTATACATTTGTTATTACTGTATTATATAATAATTGTACGTAGTTGTGAATATTATTTAAAGTGTTATATTGTTCTTATTTTGTTTTTTTTTTAATAAATTATTTTTTATATGAAAAACAATTAAATGGTTCCGTATTATATTATTAGTGTTTTATAATATATTATTAATGCTTATTCGATTGGATCATGAATATCGCAAACATTTGTCAATATAAATACCAACAGTACATGTATTTGACTTGCAATTGATCGTCAAGAAGATATTTTTCGAATTAAGGTAAAAGCGAAGTACATAACTGTTCGAGGAGATGTGATATTCAATACCATGTAGGTTTATGGCCTCAATCAATTATTTTGTATTTTATAAACGATTGTACGTGAAAATAATTGAAAACTTGTAATGTGGAGTTGGAAGTCCGTATTCGTTGTCCTATCAATTTGTATCGTACAGTCAAACAGTATTCAATGGCTGTAAGTATAAATATTGTATTAAAATAATTATAATAACAAATTTACATTTTGATAAGTATATAATATGTACATATTATACACAGGCTGAGTTAGATTATTATATTTTACCTACATGATTCAAAAAGTATGCGCAGTAGTAGTAGGTACTAATAAAATAAGTTTATGATCTAACTTTTTTTTACTGATGAAATAAACAGTGTTTTAACCGGTTGATGTTATATTATCTATCGGGATAAAACTTCAAAATTAATGATTTTTTTTCGTTTGTATGAAGTATTAACTATCTTAAACTCTCTTTTTATGTCATTAATCGAGTAGATAGTTTGTCTGCCCGGCCAACTTAAAATTAAATTAGGATATCATATACATAATTATTTGATTAGATACGTCTAAAATATTTATATATTATTCAGTCACGTTTAATAAATTATTATTACTTCAATACTTACATTTTTGATATACCATATACGATGTGGATTTTTTCTGCATCGCTTATTTTAGTCTTACCCTTATATAACAGTTGTAACGTTAAAACTACATTACAACGTCATAATATAGATACTTATAACTTAGTAATAATAATATATTAACGTACAATGTTGTACAGTTATACTTCTTATTACTAATTAAATACATTTATCATAAAAGACTTTTTAACTTTTTAGGTTTCTATTTTGTTTATATTATAGCATACCAACTCTTGACAATATTGATCTACATGGTTTTGAATTTATTGTAAACTGTTAAACTACACAAATGAACTTTTAAACCATTCAATTTAGATATATCTGCATTTTTAAAAATTAATCTTAAGTTGAAAATTTATACATTAGGGTATCGGTTGCAAAAAATTAAATTTACTATGTGAAGTACATTAATTATAACCTCGCCAAATAAAAACAACTCAGTTTTGTAACGAAAGTCTGTTGTGATTGGATTGTCAATATTGAATGGGCGTGCATAAATTACTTTTAAAATACTCAGTTTTTCTATACAAAAAACATAAAATTTAATGTAAATTCATTTTATACCTAGGAATTCAATTTCAAATCTTAATAACATACCTATGGATGTGTAGAAAAACAACAGCTATTTATTTTAATGTTTTCAGTTAAATACCGTATAATATAGGGAAATACTTTTTATAAGATTTATTAAAAAAAATATATATATACGTATCATCTTTAATGTACCTATTCGAATTTAAATAAAATCAACCAAAAAACAAGTAATATTAAATAAAACTAAAGAAAAACGTCAAAATAGAAGAACCTAAAGAAAATCGACTCAAAGAGTATATATCTAGAATTTTGGAGTATTTTAAAATATGTGGTACCTAGTTTGTCTGAATATCTGTAGGTAAAGGAATACTTAAGTACGAAATAACGAATTGGCTAAAGTAAACTATTTGAAATATATGAAAAATTAACAATGATGTAGTAGACGATTAACCTAGTATCTACCTAATTTTAGGGAAAAGAAGACACTATTGTTAAAGAATAATCTGAATATTCTAAATAATCATATTAGACGTCGATTATGGAAGTTAACTGTGTTGAACTTTTTCATAAGTTATGATGAGAGTGTGTAAGAGTATATTTATACAAATTTGATATGTCTGCAATACAATAATTTTAAAAGTAATTTACATTCAAAGTTGTACTTCGTAAGGGCAAATTTATTTGAATAAGTTGGAAAATGTTATAGGAATTAGTCATTAGGTATCACCAATTTTGTTAAACATTTGATAAAAAATAATGTAACAAGAAAACTGAAAAGTTCTATAGTACTTTACGAGTCTAATTTCTGTTTTAATGAAATGTCTCATTTTGGTACACCATAATTTACAATCCGAAAAAGTGTGGACGAAAAATACATTTTTGTAAAATCAATATAATATATTCTTTGCTTGTTTGAGCTGTTAAATTCTAAAAATTACTAAATTATGTTCTGGAATACAGATTATTTATTCAATACATTATGGTTATCACATGTTCTATAAATAAATAATAATTTAATTTATCACCAAATGTGCATATATTTATTTCGTATACGAGTTAAGAAAAATATTTTGAAATAAAAAAAAATATATTTTAATTTTTTTTTTTAACTAAAATTATACTTTTTAACAGAAAAACTAAGATATCTGATTATATAATGTGGAAAATCAACGTAAGGATAAATAATCATTATTTGAAGTATATTTACGACACCATTTAATTATATATTTTCTTCTGCTTAGGTAATCAATAAGATGGAATTATATTTTTATCTGAATTTATTCAATTCCAAACAATAATACCGACTTGGTTTTTAATTGTATTTAAATAAAAGATCAAGGGCAATTTTATAATACATTACAAGAATACGACGTTGAATTTTGTGATGCAAAATCAAAATTTATTTGCATATACAATTTTATTGGCTATAAAATCGGTTAAGTTTACTGGGTAAATCCTCAGGAAGTCCACAAAACCTATCGAAAATATACTTAATCAACTTTGAATACCTACCTATACCTATGTACTTTTTATTCGTGTGCCAACGTTTTATTCTGAAGAAATCCATATTTTTTTTTCTTACTCATCTGATCTAAAATAACTATTCATCGTAGATGTGTTATAAAGATAAATTATTTATGCTCGCAATACGTAGGTATATGTTCTAATGAAAAATCATGCGCGTAAAACGTTGAGATTGAACCAAAAATTGTACACACAGTAGCACATATTATGACACATACACATCATAACGTAGACAGGTGGTAGTGGTATTACAATTACTTTGATTATATTTTATTCTCACTTTGTAGATTTCAATAGCGCTTTTAACTGAACAACACTCGTTGTACGTGCATATACACATAGTCTAGTTCTAATTTATATTTTATTTGCGCAAACTCTATAGCAAGAATTATACTTCCTTCGTGTGCAGGATATAAAAGCGACCCAGCTAATGTGCATCCATAAGCTCCTTAGGAATACTCCTCTAACCGGTATTATTTCGGTTTTTATCTGATTAGGGATTCATTCAATTTCGAGCACGTTTGAAATCCAGATTTCACCAAGTAAGTGTAAGTGTGTAGAAAACAATAAAAATGATTTAATCTGTCGGCCATTTTATTTCATTGATATCGTATTTTATAAAGATCACTTGAATACTTAATTAAAGCCATTATTTCTTTTATTACACTATTATTCACATTTTATAACATTATTATTAAAATAACATCATCATAAATTGAAATACCTATATTGTACAGTTATATTGTCCAATGGACACATTATTTTCCTTATCGTGACAATCATCATTATATAATATATTATATACGCATAGTCGCATAGACATTACCATAAATGCACCAATTCAGCGATGTAGCCGTAAAAAAAGTCTTGAGTATATGCAAAATATTATCTAGTATTATGAAATGGGTGTGTGAGGGGATCTATATTGGACATTAATTATGAAACGTGCCTTTTAGTTATTAATATAGCTAATATTTTATTACTATAGACCAGTTATTAATATTATTATTGACAATTGACAATCCACAACAAATATTATATAGGTAGTCATAAATCAGTTTATTATATCTAATATAACGGTGTATATTAATATCATATACCTACATAGAGTCATAGACATTTAATGATTAATATTATACAATAAACATCACTGAATCAATCATGTTATCTACCTACTTATTATGCATTAGGTACTTATAAGTATTATAGCCTACTATACTTACTCGGTTAAATCTAATGACACCGTGAGGTCCGGTCAAGTGAACAGGAACAAAATTGAAAGTAGATAAGGAACTCACCAAATGTCTAGATATCGGTGTGATTCATAAACGTGTTTCCATTAGTTTTAATACTTAATTTATTCAAATTAACCGACTTCCGATGGCTTAAATGTTAGCGTGGCAGTCGGCAGAAGACATATAAGATACAATTATCGAATAAAATTACCATAACCATCTTGTAAACGAGAACAATTACATTAAATTATAAAATCAGGATGTTTGTGATAGAGTGATATATCAGTATCTTCTCCGTCGGATAAATCATTTTAAATCATTTTAACTAATGTATTCCTATTGGAGATTACCTATAAATGTCTGTGGAACTTAATATGTTATGGCATACACCAAATTAAGATAATTTCATTTAATTCAACAGTTTTTATTTAATTGATCAGTTTATCTACTGATGGTGTTTTTGATATAATATGTATTATTTTGTTATTCGTATTGACAATGTGCTTATCTGGAAGTTTTGTTTGAATAACTGTATTTGATTATTAACTATATTTTATCAGACTATAAGAAAGAATAACTGGTAAAACACTACAACTGTTGATATCTTCGATAAACTCGTTTTACCTATTTAGATTTGTATGATTTTTTTTTTTTTTTGAGATTTTTACAAATAGAATTAATGCAAACGCACAAAAACTTCATTTGAATCAAATCCAATCGATATGTAATATTTACTGAGTAATAAATATTTATACTACATTTCCCCGATCTATTCCTTTTTTAAATATCATATTGTAATGTATGATGATTTCCCGTTTGACAATATTGAGTGTTTTGGCATATTATTATTCTATAGGCGGAGTTACGGGTGTGTCGACTCTGTTGAGGCACACCCCAGTCACAATAATTTCTACAAGTTAGTTTTAATTAATAAAAATAGTATATATAATTTTGTGATGTGACAAGGAGAGGAAATTTAAATTTAAAATATTCACAGGATGTTTTAGCGTAGCTCCACCTCTGTATACCTAATACAGCAATACAAGTACAACATATATAAATGCTTTTAGTTATCGTAGCTGTGTAGTTATTATATTCTGTAGCCTATTAAATTTCACTTAAACAATTAAAATAATAATGTTTAAACAGGTATAGGTTAGGTATAGAACGAAATTTATAAGTATTGATCATAATTCATTACGAAGTGAAAATATCATTTCTATATTCTATTGGAACACAAAAATAAATTTCAAAGAATTTTGTATTACACTCGGTACCGACTACCGGACTACGGGCAACTACTGTCATACGTGCTAATAATACGAGTAAACCTACAATATGTCCAAACACATTTTTATGCGTTCATAATTTAAAATATTTCAAAACAATAACTATATTCTTTTTGAGATTTGAATTACTGCTTAAAAAATGAATAGACACGTTTATTTTACGAACAAAAAATACGTATACAAAGAGTACAAACTATATAATATGATTTGACAGTAAGTGAATATTATAAGATCGAATAAATGGAATGGGGACAATGTAATAATTAAGAATGATGTATAGCAATACGCCAATACCATTTATTATATCTTCTAGTCATCTCTATTCAATTGTTCTGTTAACATATTCAGAGATTACATCAGTCGACGTAAAAAACAATGATAATATATTTATAAAAATATAGGGTGTCTCATAATTAGGTTACATTTGCAATAAATTTTATATTCTGAACGGAGTGATGGAATCTAATTGGTTTTACAATATGTGTTTTTTTTATTTTTTTTTTTTGTGTCTGAGGACATCATTTTTGGTAGTAAAAATGCTTCGATTTTTTTAAACAGCAACTTTTCTGAAAGTGAATGTAGATGATGCTTGGGATAGTCAAAAATGCAATTTTTTCAATAGTTTTGAAAAGCGTCGAAAAAAATGATAAAAGAATTACGAAAAAACGGGAAATTTTACGCAAATTCATGTTTTGACAAAATACATTTTTTTAAAATACTCTTAACTCAAAAACAAAAAATTGCAAATACTTGAAATTTTCACCAAATCTTTATATTGGCTTTTTCTATACATGGTTGTTTTCAAAGTGTTTTGACATATTTTGACTTATTTATAGACAATTTAAATTTTCAATTTTTGTAAGTTTTTTTTTTTGAAATATCTATAAAATTTATTTGGCTGCCCGAAAACTTTTGACAATTTAATACAATATTTATTATAAGTTATACTTACTTATCGTAACTAAAAAATATCGGACATCGTTTAACTTGAATTCTTTTTATAAGCCATAAAGTTCAAATTTGTATAAAATATGTTAAAATCATGATGATTTGCAAGATATTTTGTGGTTGAAAATTTATAAAATTTTTTCTGTTTGTACTTAAGGTTCAAAATTTTAACACTAGGTTGTCCATAAGCTAATTTTCAAAAATATATAAAAAATTTCTACCAGACTTATAGAAAAAAATTTTATGACCGTTTGAAATTTATATTTTTACGAAATTGCATACTTTTATATTTCAATTTAAATATAAAATACAATATTATTATATACCCATTTTAGACCAACATATTAACTCCGTTCAGAATCGTTATTCGTATACAATGATACCTAACATTGCATTCAAATTTAACAAATCCATTGTAATAATGACCTATCCTATAAACGAGTTGCACTCCACCCCAACTGTACAGCAGAGCCCATCCGTTTTTTCCTTTCAATGTTTAGAACTTTTTTTTTTTTTTAAATAAATACTATAATTATATATTCAAGTGTTACAACTAAGTTGCATTAGAATATTTTAGATTCTGAACAGAGTGATGGATTCTATATTTTTTCTGGAACTGACATTTTAAAATTTAAAATTATATTCTATTGTTGAATAAAAAATTCAAAATACCCTCTTTCTGAAACTAACTTTTAAAAAAATGTTTGTGTTTAAAATTTTAATTAAGGTTAATCTGGTGCATTTTTACATTTTTCATCGTTTTTTGAAAATAATAATTAATAGATACTGTAAATTATATAATATCACCATTTCCTAGCACGGCATATATGATAATTTAACTTATAATCTCGATCCTACATAGAATTAAATGAGGATTTTCAAAAAAATTAAAAAATCATAACAAATAAATAAAATAATTGTAATTACAAACACTAGTATTTCAAAATGAGGTTTACACAATTTTTTTTTTTTGATATTTTATTAAAAAAAAAATAAAATTTTTAATTTCCAGTCTTTAAATTTAAAAATAAGAATAGTACGTTGTTATTATAACGCAGGGAAAAAGGAATAATTTTGTAAAAAAGTAAAAATATTGAAAAGAACATAGAGCATAAGTTGTGAAATAGTTCTGAGAAACGTTGTATATTTATATATTATATACGTATCTAATTTAATTTTATATAAACTGCATTATGGTTCAGTGTTTCTGTTGGACACAATTCATATTCAGAAAGATTATGAGTTGCATATTCTAAAATATAGTATAATGATTGTATGAATTGGTGAGTCATTTGTTGCTACACTTGATTATTCATTTAAAATATCAGTTTTGTACTATTTGTATATAGTATAGACTTATTAGATTTAGACGTATGACGTCAAAACATTAATTATATTCACTGATGGCAAATTAACTGCAAATGAAACGTATTATGATTTAACTAATGATGAATCCTTATTTTTTATGTGTTAAGTTCGATTACCCACCTGTTGATTATTAATAGATTGTTACGTATGGATTAGAGAAGTAAAACGAATAGAGACATTCTAATATTATTTCGCGCTCATTGTATACATCCGATGACGATTACTAATTACGAATTAGTTTAAGAATCCGTATTTAAATCGAGTTTGAACAGTTACAGAAAAGTTCGATTTGTTTTAGTTGTATAGTTAATTATTATCAATTAATTCATTAAGTTTAAACTAATTTATAATGCACATTGTTTTAATACTCATTATAAAAATTAAATTAAAAAATAGTTATATTTTGAAAAGTTAAAAATTTAAGTTTACGAGGCAATGTTTTGATTTTTCAAATATCAGCAGGTGATTTTTTCATAAATGATGTCATTAATTGGAAATTATCCTCATTGACGACCATCGATAACAGGAACTCAAAAGAAGAAAATAATCTTTAAATAAATGTTGTAGAAATCAACATACATAGGTATACACAGGAGTTTAGTACTTATAAATTACATTTATATAGGTATATACTATATACTATATATTAGGTAGACATATTAGGTAGACATATATAATATAATTACACGATTTTAAGTATCAAAAATTAAAATAATCTTTGTATTTAATTTAAACGAAAAATAATCAAATTATTCTCAATGAACCGACCGTGGTACTAGAATAGAGCCAAGTCACTTCAATCCTTCTTATACTAAAGTGTTATAAACTTCAGTTTAAAATTTTTAATGCATATATCGATGTTAGTTTTCCGTATTTTTAAGTTATTTCGTGACCTAATGGGCATCTATAGCGTTCTAGACTATTTGAAGTAATTACTAATTAAAATCAATTTATTAAAAATATACTCATATATTATAACTCAATTATGAATCTGGTTTAAACTTCAATTATGTTACTTACCAGCCATATAAAGCAAATCACGAATGTTTACTCTTTATCTAATATCATATTTACTCGGATATCTGCCCCACATACCGAATTAATTAATAAATTAAATTTAGTATAATTTTATTCTCGTTTTATTTTATGTTATTCATGCGTCGTTTAAAATTTGTTTTCAAATCAGCTATTTATGGTTTAAATATTCAAAGCTATAATCAGTATTATTTCTATGGCTGTAAAAATTCAACGCTGAATAAATTTTCCACAAAATCAGGTACAGTACCCGATCGGATTTGGCACCCTAAAAAATAATTAGTAGCCCCGAGATAGTCCTTACAAATTTAATTACCTATGTTCAATATTGTTATCATAAATAATATTTAAGGCCCAAAGATAAAGTCGACATATGTGATTTGCAATAACAATATAGTGTATACGTCATATTCAATCCAAAACTTATGATTATCCTAGATTATAATTGTTAACCCGAATCGAGCCAAAACTCCGACTGGTCATGTATATTATCAAACACAAACTTTTATGCTCTTATATTATTTTCATATAAATTAAAAAATTAAATAATATATCTTAAGGATAAAAATATTGTTTAAAAATTGACCATAGCCAATGGAAATAGATTTCAACAAACAACTATAATCAACTAATATTTATTAATAGTAATAAACGTAATATATATATGTATACCTATACCAGACTCTACATATAGCTACTTACAGTTTTTAGAATTACGTTTTAATTATTGAGTAATTATTCAACATTGATTCAAAAAACTTTTTGTGGTTGAAATTTCGACTACATATAACGAATTTTAATATTGTTTTTCACATACAGTTTGCATTTGATTCTGTTTTTCTGGGTTTGACATTTAATGAACAGCAAAAAAAAAAAAATAAAAATTCTAATAAATTACTTATTAGGCGCTAAACATCAAAATAGTTAGATACAAGTGATACAACTCATAACTTACATAACGTGTGTCATACATGTCGATAAAGAATATAATTGGCCGTGTCATATCTTTTGATACTTCGGTGCTATATATAATTACATGTGATTAGCCTTGTAATAGTTTTTCAAGCTTTAAAACACAATAACGTCTAAATGTCTAGTTTTATCAAAATAAATTGTAATATTCACTTTGTGAAATTGAACAATATTTAAAATTTTTTTTGTTTACTGAAAAATTATTAAGGAAATCAAAAAAAAAGATACATTTATTAAGTATAGAACAATCCATGTTCACATTTTTTTTTATTTAATGCAATTTTTTGTGCAGATTTATCACCCAAAAGTTTGGCTATAGTAAAACCGACAGCAGTTAAAAAATTAAAATGTTACTATACAATTTAATATTTCAGGTACCCATGTTCTTGTTTTTAATCTCTTCCGTAGAAAGTTCATAATCACGCTGATTGAATTCCCGACTTCCATTATGAATTATAAGTGGACCACGATTTCTATATTCGACTTATTTGTCTACTTCTCATTTTATTCTGTATGTTTTATAATCTAACGAGTAAGGGCCAAAATCCTAAAACTATTTGTCCATCAGCCAGGGACGGATTGGGATAAAAATTCGGCCCGGGAAACCTGTACCTATGCCGGCCCTTGATGAAAAAAAATATATTCAAATTTAGTTACACAAATATATTTATAACTAATTAATGTTTTAGAGGTGCTTGCTACTTCATTAATTATGTCATCTGTGTCTATATTATAAAGTACTTCTTATTCGACAGACATTAACATAAATGCCTCTAGTTTTGATTCCGATAGTTTGCTCCTTAATCTGTTTTTAATAAATTTTAATGTCGAAAATGTTCGCTCACATGCTACCTACGTAAAACGCAAATGGTATGAATCAATATTTATAGTGTATTTAAATAATTTATCAGTCTAGTAGTCTCATAGAGACATAGAGTATAGAGTAATATACTCTATAAGTAGTGTACACATCATGGACTATATACTGTGTATCTTAGTCCGTGCTACACATGGTTTAAATTTATAATTAAAATCAATTTTTTTCTAAAAAAAAGGTACGACACAGAGACCGGCCCACTGGGAAATCACCTGGCGTCCCGCCGGCCTAATCCGTGCCTACCATCAGCACAATATAAAATAATTATAAGTGATAAAGAAAAAGAACTAATAATAAGTATAATACATTAGATAAATTAACTAAGTTGATAGGTCTAAATGGTTAGTATCTATCTATATAAGGAAGGGAAAGTTTCTCTTCTCTTCACTAGTGCCATACGCAGAATTCGTTAAGGGGGGGGGGGTTAACCTCACCATAAGTACGCCACTGTTTTTCCCTTAAACAATGCCATGTAACATAACTCTTCTTAGACTCTTAGTGCGGGATATAGTAATGTAATATTATTTTTAATTTGAACGTAACTATTTCTGCACTTCAAATAATATGTATCTGAAAAGCAAATGTTGTTTAAAAGTTGTTCCTAGGAAATTGTTGGTACATTATATTTATCGTTTAGATATAAAAAATATAAATGTGAAATTATAAAAAGTATGTAATTATAAAATTATGAAAATTGACGTTCAATGGGTGGTTTATTATTAAGCTACGACAGAAAATAAAAAAGAAACAATGAATATTGTTTGCAATTTTGAAATTAGATTTTATAAATTTTTATTGATATACAGATTTAAATAAATAAATAAATAAATAAATATATATTTGTGACTTGTGAGTTGTAGATGGTGCAAGCGGTATGCAAAAATTAGATTAAAGGTTATGCATAAACATTTTTAACATTCCTTATATGAAGCGAAAAATACATTGATTTTAAAATGTTAGTTTTTCTCTTTTTTTAACGAATTTAAAATCACACTAAGAGCAAATAATACCTCACAAGATTTCAAATAGAAAATTATTTAAAAATGAATTTAATATTTGCAATTAATCGTTTAATGTGTGTAATTCATTATCGTTTTTAAATATGTATGCATACGAGTATATAGATTAACAAAACAATGGTCTTCACTTAGGAGTCCTGGAACCGGTAACACTTATAGGAACCAGTATTTGTATTCGTTTATAATCGCTTTATTTTTATTTTTTTACAATAAACGTTTATAAGTTGAAACACGACATAACTTATTATACTCACATGATTTGTGACAATTATTTTTCCTTTTGGTTTCTTCAAGTGTAGTTTTTCAGTTGAATTGTAAATACTTTTAAGATAAAGTTAGTTCATGTAATTTTGAATTTTAATACATATGCATTGTGCGTTTATACTATAGCATAATCAATATTTCAAATATTAAAACGTGCAATGAAAATTGTGATAGTAAAAGAAAATTGAAGTATACAATATTTATTGTGTTATTAAATTGTGTTGTGTATACTTACTTTCGCTTATAATTGATTTTTAAATGCGATGATTGATCGTTACGTTCGTATGATAATAAAAACTACGAGGTACTCGACCTCAGTGCCCGACGAGCTTTTTTTTTATTTAGTTAACAACATCATCGGTATTTTTTCTTTAATAAAAATAATATTAAGTGGTATTATTAGCAAAATTTATTTGATCTAGATTATTTGATTTTTAATTGATTATATTTATGTATTTGTAGATTATAAATTTTAAAGGGGAATAAAGTAATTATTATTGTATTATAGATATGAACTATGAAGGATGAATAGTAAAAAGCGATTTTGTAATTATCTAAAATTAAAACAACTTTTTGCCTAACAGAAAATATATATTATACCATAGACGCTGATAAATAGAAAAATAATGGTATTATATTTTAATCGTAAGTGTTATCGAAAGAATGATACTTAATAAGTAATAATACATAATATATTAACACTTATGATTTAGTTCAAATAATTTATTGTGAAAACAATAAATTAAAAATAGTTAAATAATTTTATTGTTCTACTTATGCATTTTGTTTACTTTGAAAACTAATCGAGTCTGGAAAAAAGTACCGACAAAACGAAATAATTTATAAGTTTGAAGGTAAAAATATTTTTTATTTTACACAAAACATGAATTTAAATTGCTGAATTCAACGTGCATATCTGGACGATTAATCACGTACTGGGAACATTAACGATATTTTTTACATGCATTTTTTGAATAAATCACTGGAGTCTGTAAATATTTTAAAACTGTTAAATTTACATGTTTTTTCTATAAAAACCTCTTGATAATATTATAGAATATTATGATTATCCTCAATAAGCTTTATCTTTTTGAAATGTTAGTATTAGACATCTAAATGCATGTCTAATTCTTGAACGAAATAAAGAATTACAAATCTGAAAATATATATAGAAATTCAGGTCTTATTACATGATATTTTTTTTGTTGAAAGTATCATTTTAGATAATTTATTTTTATCGTACTTGACCGGTTGATTAGTATATATGACATTTTTTTAATTGCATTAAGTCACATCTCTGAATGGAAAAAGACACCATGAGTTATTTCATTATAGTTGGTGCAGTTTAAAGTGAATTTTTTAAGATTTATTTCGATTTAAAAATATTGCAATACTTCTTTATTGATTTTAACGAATTTTATTTAAGAAATAATGGTACATTGTTTAACGACTTGACAAGTTTTATTGTTCGTTATAGAAACAATGTAATTTTTAAAAGTATAATCGTCACATCAAAGGTGACTATTACGCGACGCCTTCTACTCGTCTGAAATCATAAAATATATTATAAATGTGATAATAAAATTCCTTACCACTTCCTTAAGATAATTTATATAATTAATGAACTTGATGACACGTATTAAAGATACGCCAGAAGTATAATTATCATTCTTACACTTTTTTTTGTTAGACTCCCGAGGCTTAGAGGGTGTCGAATACGTTTTTAAATGAGTAGAGAGAGCTATATATAAACTGAATATGAATTTCCTATTTAATTTTTTGAAGATCATAAAAGGTTAGTTTATGTATATCGGAGTCCTGTTAAAACTCTTATTGAAGTTTTACCCCGGGATCCAACCCGAGAATGACTCAATTTCATTTATCTTAATTTAATGTATTAGTACCTAGACTGTATATATTTATAGAGAATTATTTCGACGTCTTATATTCGAATTGTTTTAACGTTTTTAGATCAGCATCATTTATATGTATATGAATATAATTGACATTTTTATCGGATCGAAATATTTGAACGAATGAAATAAAATGTGTAACAATATAGCAATATACCTTAATAATGTATCCCTTTTATATTGCTATAACCCTGACCGGTTTTTTTTTTAAATCATTCGATAGATAAATGAAAATATAAAATTTAGTTTATTATAATTTATAAATTAGGTATAATCAGTTAATTAAGAGGTTTTGGCTGTGTACAAAAAAAAAAAAATTAAATACTTTGCTCAAAAGTGGGTTTAATGTACATACAAAATACAGAACAAACAAAATTGATAATCATCGAATCTGCTTACTTTTTTTTAACTATGAACCGACAACTTGAAGTATTTATGTATATTTTTAAATAGGTGGATATTATTAAAATATTATGTTAACCCAGTACATTGTACCTTTAAAATAGCCCTTTACCATGTGGTTGCACGATTTTCTCATTAACTACCAGACGGATTGTATTTCGATGTTCACTAATGGGTTGAGTGTTCGCATAGGAAAGATGTAGGTATTCTAATAATTTGTGGGTATTTTGTTAGAAAAATAAGTTTGAAGCCGAAAAAATAATCGTAGCCAATAGGAGCAGTGTGTTAATGACAGTGGAGAGCGGTGTCATATTTTTTCGGCTAACACGTTTTGCTATCGCAATGGTTGGTTTTAGCTGGTGCTTGTGGTGGGCGTGTAGAACTGTGGAACGTAATATTATGGCGCGTTTTATTTTCTTCGGGGTTACGTTAAAAATTATTTAAAATTTGTCTACACCAAAATCATAGTAAAAAATTAAACAGTATGACATAATAACTCCCGTGTGAACCCGCTTTATTTGACGCGGGTCAGGTATAATTTAATATAATTAATTATTTTCAGATAACAATTATTATAAATAACTTTTAATACTAGTTAACTTATTTAAATAATTAATACTGCATGTTTTTTTTAAAAAATAACCATAAATAGACGGACGAGTTATTTAACCATACACAAGTTATAATAGTTATTAACAGTAAATCGTATAAAACTATATAAAACAAATATCTGATACGAAAAAATGTATTTCTTATTTTTTAACAAGATATTCATAAGAATATGGATCAATATAATCTTAAATATCCCAAGAAACGGTAATGGAATTAGAAGGTACAAAAAGTGAAATTCAAATACTGTTTACCGGCCTAGCTATAGATTATTTTCATGTGTGTTCAAATTGAGTGTTATTAGTTTTGGACCAAAAAAAAAAAAAAAAAAAAAAAATTGAAAATAGTAACTATAAAAAATTATAAAATTTTCAAAATCATTAAGTTAATATTATTATGAAAATAGATAATTAAGGTTGAACTTTTATTTGGTAAATTATGATTATATGCCAACATTCGACAAATAAGAATTGATCTAAACATGTAATCTAGTTTAAAATCTGATGTTGCTATGTAAACAGAAATAGCGATATTATTGAAATCTTAAATAAATATAAAATTGGTAAATACATTTGGTATTTACAATTTTCTATGTAACATATTTAAATTATATTCTAGTTTATAGTCTCTGTATTTTAGTTCTTTAGTACCTAACGACTAATATTATTTATAAAATAATATTAGACATATAATTAAGTCTATAATATCTATATATACACAAGTACTTAAATACATTTAATTTAATATTATACCATATAAATTTAATATGAAAAATAAAATGTATCATAATATGTACTTAGGAATCGACAATTTATTCTAATAACTATATGATCTTTAAATATATACTACCTGCAGGCTGCAAGGCTGGTTTAAAAAAGATTAAAAAAGATAGTGCAGGTTTCATAAACATAATAGAGCATAGAAATGCATCTCGATTTGTTTCTTTGAATAATTAAACTTCACATAAAATACAATTTCTGGCTTGATATATGTTTTATATATAAACATATTTGTGTATATAAATATCTTAAAATGTAAAAAAAATTAACAATTTATTTATTTTCATATTCCTTATGGATAATTCTTTTGATGCTTATTTATATTAAACATTTATAAAACCCCTATATAGACAAAGAAAACTATTTGAAAATTATTTTCTAGGTGGAAAAAGTGTTGTAAAATAAGTTATTATGAACTATATTTGTTATAAAATATTATATTATAATACATAAGTGCTTATAATCGTATAAATGTTACATTTTACTACTCAGCAATCTAAAAAGGTCAACTCGAAAGATATTATGCGACCAAACTAAAATGTTTTGCACATTATTATTGTGACGAATGACTTCATTAAAGATCATTTTCCATAATCAATATTTTATTATTATCGTAAATTATTTAACTAGCAATTCAGTAGCACCACTTATTATGTAATACATCAAAAACAATATGTTCCATACGCTGTTCACGTTTAACAATTGACATTATTTTCAACGTAGTATGTGCATATTATGCAATTATTAGGTATTCAAATTGAATAAAAGCTTTAAAATATACAACTTTTAATTGGCCTATTTATCAGTAATCTTTTATTAAGTAGGTCACGCGCCTACACAAAAAAATTATGTCATTATATTTAATAATTGAGTTATAAGCAAGTCACATTAAAATTGCGTGCATATATACGTGATACATATATTACAAACCTACTAAACAGTTACAAGTTGTTTTGATTTTGGATAAATTCATATGGTTAAAAAATATAATTGTTGTCCGTCACAAGTTAGGTGTGTTTATTGTAATAAGATTTGGTTCAATAAATATTCTCCAAAACGGTTTGAAGTTTTAATATGATTACAGTACAACTGATTATTTGTAAAAATATTAAAACCATCACAAATTCATAAACACTCAGATCTAGTAATTTGACGGCTTTTTTTTTTGCATTTTTAATTTTTATTTACAATAATTTCAAGAAATATATATATATCTAATATACATATATTATACTTCTATATTATATTATAATATAAAAAAATTCTTTTTGTGTCTTCACTTTTGCAGCGCACGATTTTTTCACCAACCAGGTACTGAGCTGTTTGCATATTTCGGTACTCACTAATGGATTGTGTGTTCAGGGTTCACAGGGAAAGTGTGGGTAATTTTCTAAGGACGAAGTTTGAAGTAGAAAAAAAGAATCATGTGTATTATATTGCAGTAAAATGGAGTATTGTATTTTTGTCGGCAAACAAGTTTCGTTGTTGCCGTGATAGGTTACCTAGGTTTTAACTAAGTAGTTAACCGGTGCTTAAGATTTATGTGTACTTTATGGTGGACAGTAATATTATGATGTATATTGCAATCCAATTTTTTTTTCGTTTATTGTAAATTGAAATATATTACTACACTAAGTGCTATCATTAAATATAAATATAAATACTATATAATAATATATATAGTGTTTCAGAATGATTCAACCCAAATCCAATAACTTTTGTATTATCAATTTGTACTATATTTTTTTGTTGTTTTTAAAACTAATATTATAATACTGCATTACAGAAAAATTTTATCGAAATATTTTTTTTTTTTTACTTTTCGAACTTAAATTTGAAAATTTGTATTTTGTAACCAGGATTTTTAAAATATACATTATATTACCAATGATGCTATTACAAATATTTGTATTTTGTAATTTTAAGAGTGTTAATAATAATTTCTATAATATAAGTAGGTATACAATAAAAGTAATATTGGTAATCTTTTGATAATTAAGATATAATTGGTTTGGGAAATTAATACAATTTGAACGTTTTAAATAGAATTAATGAGGTTGTAATTGGTAGGTGGTGTCGTAGTGATATTGGGTAAGCTTTTACATTTTATTATAAAGACTTATTCTGATTAATGCATGACTAATTAATGAGTTTATAGTTTCCTTGAAATTTGAAAAGTTATTAGAGATTTGTTTTGTACTCATATTTTGGCTGCTAGTGTCTTCTGTGTACATGATTTGGTTGGGGGTTGAGTGTAAGAATCTAGAGCTTTGACAAGTTGGATTTTTGAAATCAATTTTTTTATAGGCTGACTCGAATGATGGGCACCCCTTAAAGTTCACATGTGGTCTAAGGTGCACAGAGTGCATTTAGCGGGACTATTTCGGACTATTTGGTATACAATCGTTTGTTTGTTGATTTTCATAACATTTAACGCAATGACTGAAGTAGTTTCTTATTGTGTTCGTAGACTTAACACTGGGCATTGATGCCATAGTGATAGGCCTCATCTTAAACATGATCTAAATACATGAAAAAAAAATATCTAGTGTCTGTACAAAAATATCTATACAATATCATGGCAAAAAATTATAGACTGTTTTAGCGTAACATACTTCCGGTGCGGGTCAGCTAGTATAACTACAATGAAAACATGAAACTTAATATTGTTACCATAAATAATTTTTTCGTTTTATTTAAATTGGCGTTAGGGAATATTTTTTCCATTGTTCTGTAGACTGTAACCTTAGACCTTAAGATCTTGTTTTTATGATACATAAAATAATGAAAATATATTATCGATTTAATATTTTATTCTCATATTAAACGTCGTTTTTATTGTTTTATGGTTAATTTCGGAAAATGATAAAATTACTATTTTTGTTTGTGATCTATATTATATGAAACAATATTACAAGTACATACCTACTCATTACCCAATTATTTAAAAAGAAATATATATATATATATATAAATTAAATCATTATTGTCTACTTTGGATTTTACTAATTTTTTTTCGAATTACTAAAATGAAATCATCATACTTATAACTTACTATCTGTTAGTCGAAACACTATTTGATTATTTTAAGTTTTTTCTTTTACATAAAGTGGGCATAGACAATAACTATCAATCCGGTTTTGAAATAATACAGTTTTCGGATATTATAACTTTATTCACATAAAAAAGAAAAAAAATTTTAAATATAATATTTGTTGGCACTGTGCCTATAATCCTGAGTTCAATTTTATTCTGAGAAGTTATACTAGTGAGAGTATCGAATTTAACTACATGTACCTAATGATCGAATGATAAACATCAGACTACTAAGGTGCTATTCAAATCATAATAATGACACATTCATAAATAATAGGTATTATAATATGTTATTTAAATACATGTTCTTTATTAAGTCGTTGGAGTCTTAACTCGAATAAGCAAACAAGCTGGGTTTTCGTTGCTCATAAACTCATAAAAGAATATATATTTGTATTTTATTATATAATATTATTATAATATGAAATGCGCTTGCAAAAATTATCTATGAATAGCTTGGTTAATTAACTATTAAAAAAAATATATTTTATATATTTTGGTTAAAACATAGTTTTTTTTATCTCGTGATTTAATTAAAGAGTGTTGTTTAATGAATATCTGTACGTCTGACCTGTAACAACATTCGAAAAAACGAATTTTAATTGGGATGTCTAAAAAATAGGATTTTTTTGCCATCGATAAGTGGTATATATTATAATCCATGTGTATATAATATAATGTCACATACATATTACTTGATTAGACATTTTGGATGAAATTTTGATGGTTAATAAATTTCGAGGTGTTAATGCTCTAACATTGTACATTGTGTGCACTTCTCTTTTATAATGTTACAGAGTATATATTTATAATATTATACACACGTTATAAAGAACCTTTATTATTCCGTCATCCTGCAGAGTGGGACCGGTTTGGCGATCATTACATGGCACTACTTAATATTATATCATGTATCTTTTGTAGCTATTTAAAAGTATATTTTCGGTCGATTATGATCAAACATTAATACTTAGTACCCTTAAGGGATCTTCGTAATAGTAGGGATAAAAATAAATACTATTTTCCTGCACGTCCAATATATACTATTACGTTGTTAATAACTGAGACTAAACATGTCTTACTTGTCCATTATTCCTAGCCATGCGCGAACGCGTGTAAATTATTAAACTTGTTTTCATTTTAAATAAACTCACGTCTAATTCCATCAATTTTTTTCTAATGTACCTACCTAATATAAGATCGTATGTATTGATTACCTAATATTTTAATGATAAACCATTATTATATTATCACGAAATTGCACCAGTAGTATAGTAGTATAAGTATTTTAAGTAACATAATTATGATTCATAAGGAAAAAAATTCAAAGTATACTTAAAGTAAGAGTATATAGTTTGTATGCATTATTGTATATAAGTGTATAGGTATTCAATTTAATGTATTAAGATACAATTTACTAATAAACAGTATTTATATTAAAATAATTTAAACACCAACAAAGTATAGGTACATGATTTTCGAGAAAGATATTTATCAATTCTGAATTTAAATACACGACACAACAATAAAGTTCATACAATATATGGATAATTACATATATATTACCTAATATTAAATTGAAAAACATTCAAAATGTATACTAATCGTGGTGTGAAAACGCGATATAATGTGACACGATGAATTTCGAAACGCGATAATGATCATGAAATTTATCGAAGGTTTTATTCAGAATTTGAACTCATATTAAAAATGTAGCTAAAAATCGAGACCTAAAATAATCATAAAATTCTGTGTAAACCGCGAATATTAATATATTATTTAACATGTGTATATATAAACAATAATATAGCTTATAGGTAATACCGAAAACATCGATATTTTTGGGTTACTGATGATCGCATGTGCAGACGAAGTTTTCAAATTCTTTTCTATAAAATATAATATAAATTTTAAAGATCGTAACACTTTTAACTAGTAACTATAAAAATTAAACACTTTACATACCTATACTTTTACCTTTCAATGAGACACATTGTCGTTATTACGTTATTAATAATACTATTAAAATAAATAATACGCTCCAGAATAATTCTTATACCTATTCAATTTAATAACATATAAGAACTATGAGTTATCTAAAAGGTTTTAAAAATAAAAAAATTTTCTTTACTTTTTTTTTGTTGTAAATTGTTCGTTAGAATTTCGAATGCCTCAATAATTATATAAAAACGAAGCTAAATTAAAAAATATCAACAAATATTAGATGACCCTTTGTCATTGATAGTTGATGTCTAGAACGTCAAGTCATGTTTTATATCAGTACTTATAATTACTTTTTAATAAATCTAATTTACTTATAATATTGAAGAATATCTGAAATTATAATCAAATCATTATTGTAGATGGCAAAAAAAGACCATTCGAGAGTAAATAGCCCTCTTACCTCAAAATTAGGTCCGCTAAAAAACCTTCTGTGGAAAATCTGCTTATGCAATATTATTTAACATTAATTATCGTTGTATTATAATTTCACCGTATATAAAATTATTAACTAAGTCGTCAGGTAAAATCATAAATCGTTATAAATACACACAATATCATTATGTTAATAATAAATATATATAATTACTATAAGTACAAATATTATTTCGTGAATTGAAACACATATTCGTTTCATTTAATAAATAATAACAAAAAATGTAAAATATTATCATCATAAATTAATATAGTACGCCTTGGCGTCAAATTTTTTCGATTCCCCCCTCCCCTACTCTCGGCCGAAAAATATTCTGTCCACGGCCCAAACCAAGACGACTTCTTCTATACAAGTGTACACTCTTCACGTGACTTTTTTTTCTCTTATTTACTCGGTAAATTATGTTTCATAAATACGCAGTCTCGTCAGCACTCCCACGACCACCTATGGTTGTTTGATATTTCTAGAAAATAGTTGTACTCGCGTAGAGCTGGACATTCAGACCACGAAGGTCCCCGCGGTAAACGAATTCGGGACTTGTCTGTTCGAACGCAATAAATTATCTTCGATATCAAAAAGTGAATCATGGGTCGCGGTAGTCTGGCGAAAAATACTCGACTGCCCACGTGCTAACAATGTTTGTACTTGAAAAGAAAAAATATATGCGCCGCCCAAACGTATTGAATATCGTACATTTATAAATTATAATATATTTTATACATAATATTATTACATAATATATATAAATTTTTTTTTTGTTATTATCCCCCATCGATTTTTCCCATAATCGCGATAGTCGACAAAACTCGGTCCGAACAATTAGATACCTAAAAATATACACATACACATATATATATATATACACACATCAACTACAGTCGAGAGGGGGACAGGTGTATAACTGGAAAATTTCAACGAATAATATACTATATAAATATAATATAATATTATTATAATAACTTTTGCGTGCGGTGGCACAACACCAATACTCGTTTCGGGGTCGACCGACGTCGCGTCTGTTCCGATTGAAATCTTATCGCTGGACCGATCGATGACCGATCGCCGACGCGAGAAATACCAAACGGCAAACACTATTCGAACGGGGGTGCATATTTATATTTATTACGGTACAGACACGTAACAATATATATATATAATACGAATTGCGTGTAATATATATGTACAATAGTAAAACAACCTTATTATTAGGTACAATATATTGTATATGTAATAATAATTTATGACTGTGATTTGACAGCACTAAAAAATATTGAAATACCTATATACGTTATGTTAAGAATTAAATTATCTTAAATTCTTAAAATAAGCGCTATAATATGCACTTAAGAGGACGCTACATCCGTATGTATGGTGTCCGTCATACAAACGTACAACATAGTATATTTGCGTTCAATAGTTCAAAAGTTGTGTTCTTAGCTTTAATACTAAAGCAAACTGAGCTATTATCAAACTTTTAAGGAAGGACATTAATCATTATCTATGTTTTGTTAGTCGGTTTTTTACGATATTTCAATTCCAAAGTGAATTATGAATGATGTGAAGTAACAATTAAAATAAAATCAAAACTCGCTTAAAAGTTGAAATATTGTAAAGACCGATAAGCTAAACCCAGATAATATTCATCCATTTATGTTTGATACACGGATAATAAGTCACTTTATGCTATTATCAAAAGTTAACAACACGAGTAAAGTAGGTACACAATATTAATATTGAACTATTGCTGCACAGAAAATACTATATGTTAACATGTTATACATTTATGAATTCGTTTATTCTATGGTCATACAACTGCAGTGTTCGACGATTTTAATTCAAATCACGAGATTTATTAAATACACAAATGTTAAAATAATATAGAAGAAAAAATGGGCATTAAAGTTAGAGGAATAGTATTCTATAAAAGTAGGTACCTAATAATCTAAAAATATATGCAGTGAAATGTGATGTATAATATGCGTTTTAGATTTTAATTATTAATATATTATATTCTATCGTTTTTTTTTTATTTTGGTTTTTTATTTATAAAAATATATTTACAATCTATTTTTACAATAATCAGTAAGTTTGATGACAACATTTTTAAATAACATTAAAATATTGGAATAGGAAGACCCTCAGTAGTGCCACCTGACAAGAAATTACATTAGGTTAATTATTTGGTATTATTTAATTGGTTTTTTTTTGTATCTTATACGTTAAGCATGTCTCGGGGCCACAGTCTTTTTAATCTTCTGGGAGCGTGTATTGCAGAGGATAATTTTTGGATTTATATTCTATCGTTACGTAAAAAAATGTGTCTATATTGGTACCTACCTACTATACTCAACTATTTCTATCTGCAGCAGTTGGTGTATATTCGCTACGTAATAAAATAATAACTGTATTATTTAGCAAACACTATAAAATCCGAGCCCCGCAGATAATGCGATGATGATGATTATAAATTATATAATTACAATATTATTATTATTATTATTAATATTATGTCAGGCGTACATTATAATAGTATTATAAAACATGATTGAGATATAATAATCCTATTCTTTCCAGGGGTATGCAAAAGGCGGCCGGTAAAGTGGACTGGGACGAGGTGGGCGTTTGCCGGACGTTGCGCAAAACGTACGGACTGGACTTGCGTCAAGCGCGGATTTGCAGGTCTTGGCGTCCGGTCATGCAGCACATTTCCCGGGCCGCCGCGCTGGCCGTGGTCGCCTGTCAGACGGTTTTGCAAAACAGACGGTGGAACTGTTCGTCCGTACGAGTCGCGCCGAGACTTACGCCGGAGCTGGTCAAAGGTTGTAAAACTCGTTTTTATCTCGCATACATAATAATACGTTGTAACTATACTATGCCGCACGCACATGCAGTTATATAAAATAATATAGGCGTTAAACGGGTGCCCCGGTGCATACATATACGCACTACGCACATAGGTACCTATATTATAATATGTACACGGCGAAGTGACGATTTTATTTTATTTTTCGTTTTTAATCATATTACTACACGCACTACGTATGCAGCGACATCGTGCTTATGCCCAACCATACCTACCTGTGTGTATATAACATATATATATAGCTTTCTATGTGAACAGACGTCCGTTCGAGCGTGTCATTTTTTTATTTCAAACACATATTTTATACGCATATATATATATATATTATGCATTATTATTAAGAAAAAATTATCCGAGGCGTTTTTTTTCTTCTTTTTTTTTCAAAACGCGACAAGCTGAATACAAGTCGACAACACGGTTGTCATATACATGTACTGTAATATTATATTATTGCTATCCGATCGTTCAGAATTAATCCGCTCGTTAATTAACTATTACCACTCTACATGCCCGTGATATTAGAAATCCGACGCGTAAACACTGCGCGCGAACGGTGTTCGTTATTAACGTCCGTGAGACGACTGGGTCCGTCGGCGTAACCTGGACGGTTGCTGCACGATAGTCTATAGGCCAACTTGGATAACGATGGATTTAACACATGCTTACACGTAGTCCGATGATGCCGGAGCTTAAAAATGCATGAACGGTGACATTTGTTGAACTCGTGATGGTCTAGAGAACACGATACCTCAAAATAACCAGTGCACCACTACCACCACGATGTACGACTGACGAGAAACAAACATACTTATTTGAATAACATATACCTGCGTTTTAAAATATTTAATAGATGGAAAATTGGAAACGATCACGGTTCGGCTTTGAAAATGTTTATATTATGTAATATACGTACCTACATATTTTGTGTTATTGAACCGTCTGCTACGATAAACCAAACTCCTTGATGACATCTCTAGTGATTAACATATGTCTGAATTCATATCGAAAAGAATGCGTGTTTCGTGTATTAATCCGGTTAGATTCTACCAAAATTTCATTTAAATTTTATGACATTAATACACGCGTTTTTGTACAAAAACAAGGCGTATAGGTTAAAATGTTGATCAAGTACAACTACTTCCATAAATGCTATTGTCGTAAAACTTTCAAGCTTAAAAGGAACAAAGTCTTTAGAATAGACGTACTATATAATATTACCTATTTCATTTTGACTTGTGATCTAATAGAACATATAGGTTGTAATGTATTAAACTATAACATTGCTAAAAAACAGATTTCGGAAAATAATAAGTAGGGACTGGTAGATGAAATAAGACGTAAGTAGATTCTTTTAGCAGGATAAGAAAAAAATATTATTTTACAAGTGTAAATTTGAAGCCACCGAAATATTTTCTTCTGTTGATAATTTCTATAATATGCAGTGTTCTTAAAATACAATTTTATCCTTTTTTTAGGATTAACCGGTTAAACTAGTGAGTCTTGGCCTGTTTTAATTAAAATCTTTCGTTTTAATTACGTTCAAAAACTTTAAAAATCAGACGATAACTCGTAGACAAAACACTAAAAAAAAAAAAAAAAGCAAGTCGATATTTACTCTACCGCTGAGACGTTGAAAAACATCGACGTGGTGGTGCTCAATTCCTAGGACCAAATTTTAAAACTATGGTTTTAATGACAACAACATAAGATTCGCTCGAGAATTGTAATATATGACCAAAATTGCTAGTTGAAATACTGCACTCGAATAAAAATATTTGTAACACTTTTCAACTCTTATACCGTTATACCAATTGTTTTCAAACTTGATTATACCCTCTTTCCATATGTGTGTAGATGAAAACACGAAGAAATACTAATAAAATAATCCTTGGTTCATAACGAGTGCACGCGTCGCGACGGTATGGATTCCTATGTTCAACTAATGAAACAAAGTCTGAACGTACGACATTTGATTTATGATTAGCCCGAGTCTCTTTTTTTTCGGTGATGGGTTGGGATCTAGAGAACATTTCTTTACCTAGCAAAAGTTTCGAAATCTCGCTACTTAAAATCGATGATAAGCGACAACGAAACGAGAGCGATAATGAACCATGTGGTCCATACCGTATATGTATTATATATCACAATAACGCGTATATACTGGTGGTGGTACTATAAGGTTTCATAAGTGGCCGCTGATCGATGGTGGGTGCGGTGTAGCGTAATAGAACAGTTTTGTAAACAAGTTACGTAATTGGAAAAACTCGTTATGGTAATCAACCCTGTATCCAAATAATCCAGCTCCCCCGGGCCTTTGATCTGTCCGTATGAATGTATTTCGGCACGAGTAAACGACGCTAACATTGCGTGTTTACCTTGGGGTGAATGCATACATTCTGTTTTACATAAAAACTTATCCCAGTTTTGTGTCCTGAGTACCTACTATTGGCAAATTTATATTTGACTTTTCCTTTTGTGTTCCCTTGAGTTATAATATGTAGACAATGTAAGACTCGTCGGAAATCAATGAAAAATTCAAAATTTACTACTAAACTAAACAAAATATTTACTTATTTAAATTTATAAAAATATGTAAAATAAGTTAATATAAAAAAATTAATAAGATATTTCAATTAGAATTATCTAAATCGTACACATTTTCTATCAGATTTAATATATTTTACTCCAATAAAAAACATGTATTTACAATAAAATCCGTTGGCTATTAATTATAATATATATATAACACCATCTAGTGGCGGATTTTCAACATTTTCTTGTGAAAAATTACACGTATTTCTAACGCCCACCACGTGTCAAATATTCAATAATTGTCATCATGGAGAGACGGAACACAATCCTTATATAATATTATAATACACAGTCATCGTCCGTCGATCGTTGTCATAATGATAAAATTGAAATAAAATTAAATATATATATATAAGATTACATCGGCGGCGCCTGGGGGTGGGTCCAGACCCCACGGACCCATTGGCGGTAGTTATGATTTGGTTCTGGGGGGGGGGGATATTATATATAATTGGATAAACATAAAGGGGGTTTAGTAAGTTTCCACACGAAACATAGCAGGTAAGCAGGTACCTACATAATATGTAAGTTCCTCCACGAAAAAAATTATACAGGAACGTAAGTTCCCACACGAAAACATATTCTATGTCTATAAATAGAAATTTGTAGAAAAAACACTTGGACTTGGTTGATCTATGGTATTGCGTTTCGCGTACGATGGGCGAAAGATATAATTTGAGAGCCAAGATAAGGACATAATGAATTATATCCGTAATTATAATATATTATATTTTATATGTAAGTGCATTAAAAAAAAAAATTAAAAAAAAGCCTCTGGGGGGGATATATCCCCATGACCCCCCCCATAACTACGCCACTGCACGGACCTACTCTCTCCCCCCCCCCCCGTAAATCTGCCACCGACACCATCATATTTTGGCGTAACGATTATTAATAATTACAATGTGTTTGGGTTTTTTTGCGCGCTGCATATAGGCACCAAAGAACAGTCGTTCGTGTACGCGCTCAGTTCGGCCGCGCTGACGTACACCATGACCCGGGACTGCGCGTCCGGCATGTTGCCGAGCTGCGGGTGCGGCACCCATCCGGAGGATACGGACGGCACGTTCAAGTGGAGCGGGTGCGACGACAACGTGCGGTGGGGCGCCAAGTTCGCCAGGCAGTTCGTGCGGACCGAGAGGAGCGCGGCGGGCGAGTACGGCGACGGAGGAGGTGACGGCGGAGCAGGTGACGCCGACTCGGTGCTGCAGCTGGCCAACGCCAACGACGAGGCGGTGACGCGTGAGCAGAGGGCCATGGCCATCGTGGACGAGCACAACTACAAGATCGGCCGAAAAGTGAGTCGACCGCGGCCGTGTATACACCATACAGTATGATCCAAGGCCGTCCGTATAACGCGTAGACGAATCCGTCACAAATGTCGAGACGGGACTTCCGACAGTTTTCAAAGTTTACGGGCACCGGAAATAAATCGTCCGCGTTAAAAGTCCCGTCCGAACATTAAAATACGAAGTGTTCATCATATTATATGTGGTGGACGTTGTTTACAGCAAAATTATCTTCTCTACATCAAACGATAACCTAATATGTGTTCGTAAAAATATGCAATAAAAGTATTTTCGAAAAGAATGCAGGATAGTCCTCTTTTAAAATTTAGCGATTCATATACATAAACGTTATCATGGGCAGGACGAACGGGGCCTTTGTGCCACGGTATAATAAAATAATTTACTTCACCCTGCTTCCCGGACCCTGCAGAGTGCATAAAAACGGCCCTGGGCCATGTATGTTTTTATTTCGAGACCGGAAACTAATATTTTTCAACTCCAACGTAGCTCGGCGAACAACAATAATAATTGTTCTGAAAGCGTTTTTCGCCATCTCATATACCGCGGTTCATCATTCATCGTTTTATCGACGAAATGACTTCAAAAGTTCAAAACGCGTGGTTTCCAAGCGTACCTACCTATTCCACTAATATTTTCGACGATTTATTAAAACGCATTCTCCAACCCACTCACACAGAGGCGATTTTAACTTTTACTTAGATCTTACCGGCAGCACGCAAAATAACACCATCACCCACCTACTCCGAGATAATTGTTCTTTCTGAAAATGTGTTCTGTTTTAACTCTTCGGCCCCTCGGTAGGTAACTCAAATATCCAATGACGTATTTAGAATATATTATGTGCCCTAGCTTTCACCGCACCCCTATTTTTACTCATTTTTTTTTATAACTCCAGATCTTCCCTCTCTGCCCTAAATTACTAAAAAATTTGCTCCTTCCTTGATTTGAATACAATTTTAAAATGTATTTGTCATTTTGTACAACTTACTATTTTAAATTTTTTAAATTATTACAAATCACTTAGGTACAATTATTTTATATAATATCGCCGACAACAGTTACCTACAATTTGGAAATTGATTAATTAATCTACAAATGAATGATTATCTATTAAATTTTATACATTTTAGGCTTTTAGGATAAAAAAAATGTAATATTATATTCACCACCGCTAAGACCGTAAACATATCCGTACCAGTAAATTGTCCTCAACTCTCGATTCCCTCCTGTTATTCATACCACATCCTTCATTCATCATTTTGACTTCCAAATACGAGCAATCATCATATATTCATGTAATCACCCTAACTATACCTGAACTACCAAACTTCTAATATTATTTCGTGCTGTAATGTTTTGTATAGAACGGCATTTCAATTAAAAAAAAAAAAAATACGGTTAAATGTTAAAAATGTATCATTCATTAAATATATATTTATTCTTAACATAACTTGTACACCAAATTGTAATTTATTCAACGAAAATTTCCCTAAAAATATATTATTAAGCATAAGAATTTCCCTCAATTCGTGCGAACGATTACCGTATTACGCTGTAACATAGAATCTATTATTAATATAGTACTAATTAATTTTTTATAAAAGTCTTTTAATAATTTACATACAATTTTATTCACATAATGAATAGATTTATAGCATTTGAATCAAGTATTCGTATTATGATATAAAATCATTGTCGCCCGTATGAATAATAAGTAGATACGTCAGCGTTTCATTTTCCCACTTCCTTTAAAAAAGGCACAGTGGCCAGTGAGTAGATACTAAGCTGGATACAGTGTCCGCCCCACTGTAGTACCTACTTATAAGAATTCTGTTTGGCTAGACAACGATATCGAATTTTGAGCACTTATTTATTTTGTTATGTTAATTTTATCCATATAATCTCAGGTGGTCATCTCTAGCACCAAGACACATTGCAAGTGTCACGGTATGTCGGGATCATGTAACGTGAAAACGTGTTGGAGAGGCCTGCCGGACAAATTTATAGGGGTGGGCCTGAAACTGCTGAAACTGTACAATATAACGCCTGTGAAATTGGAAATGATTCAAGTCATTCGGCACGGGATACCCAAGCACACGAACAATTCACTGGTGTACATCACAGAGTCTTCGGATTATTGTAATTACAATCCGAAGGCAGGCAGTTATGGGACGGTGGGCAGGTGAGAGATGCTACAATACATATTTATTAGAGGAGCGTGTTGCCAATACAATGTGACGTTTAATCTCTTTGCAGGAAATGTAATGCTACAACAATAGGCACTGAGAATTGCCACACTATGTGCTGCGGCCGAGGTTATAACACTCAAATCATCGAGCAGACGGAACGTTGCCAATGCAAATATCATTGGTGCTGTTATGTAAATTGTCAAAATTGTACGAGCCTAGTTAAAAGGCAAATTTGTAATTAGATGTGATGAATAATGACTCTTGACTAAATTATGACATATTGTATCACAATAGAATATACATAATAAATAATTAAATATGCACTTTTTTATTTTTTTTTTTTTTTGACATAAACTATGATATGAAAAAAAAGAAAAAAGATAATGTTTTACACAGATAAAATAAATGTAAAAACTTTTTTCTATCGTATATCATTCTTAAATATATTATATTATAATCAAAAATTAACCAATGAAGAAATAATTATGATACAATAAATAAATAAATTGTTTGTTTGGAATTTAAGTATCATAGACACATAATTATTATGAGCTGGAGATCATTTGAATTTTTCAAACATATATCCATTATAACTCTATGTGGTCTTGTGATTCTGAAACAGAAAAAAAACATCTTTTGAATACAATCACATATTTATTGTGTTACAAATTATTATTTATTGGTAAAAATGGGACTATTCAAAGGTATGGACAATTTTTGTACAACGTTTACATATAAAGAATACAAGAATACAATATTAAAATACATAATGAAAATACAGCTATAAAATAATAACCTATCATTGAGTTATAATAATGAGTATGTTGGAATAAATAAAGCACAAAATATAACACACAGCTAAATGAGGGACAATGTGTTTTCGTTAGCCAATTTCATCATAGAGGACTGTTTTACAAATAGTTCCCTGTGCAGTTGGGAATTAGGAATGGATAAACTGAATGAGAGTTATATACTGGAGCTCTAAAACTATGTAAGTATCGTAAGCACATCAATATGACCATTTAAAAGGTTATTTAAAAAGGCTAAATTTGTATCAACTCTTCTGTCAGTTAAGGTTGATAAACGAAAGTGTGTAAGTACTAACGAGTAATCGTGAGGAAAATAAGAAATGTTTAGCAAATTATAGCACTAAATGGTTTATTAATTATAATGAAATCCTACATTTTAAAAATGGATTAGGGCCATTAATATTGAAATACAAAAAAAAAAAAAATTATTTAAAAACTAGAAGAAAGTTAGACTCCTCCAACTTAATAATAAAATAAAAATAAAGTTATTATGGTAAGTACTTTAACATTGAATTCATTTTTCTAAATGCAAAATTATGATATTGAATCAAACTATGAGTGAAAAATGTTTTTCCCAGATAACATATTTAAAAATGTATAATGATTATATTGTCAAAAGAACTAGTTACCTTTTAGCTGAATTTTATCATTAAAAACTTGATTTTCGTGTTCACTTTGCTTTATTTGCAGTTTTTTTATTTCATTATCATAATCTTTCCATTCATCAACAATCCTCATTGCTGCTGTTAATTTAGCTTCTTTAGTTAATGGGTTGTTGCACTAAAATTTTATTTATATCCATGGAAATAAATATTTATTTTTGAAAATGAAGAAATTTTATTGTTAAACAGTAAATACACATAAATACTTACAAGATCAATAGTTTTAGCTGACTTTTTTGAAACATCATCACACCATGTTTCACACCAGAGCCATTCTTGTGGCAAACTTTTAATAGCAACTTGATGAATCATGTTATTTGGTAGGTCCTTAGGAAAAACAAAATATTATTATCGGCTTAAATAATTTTTATTTGTTATTCTACTTGATCTAAATTTGATAAACTGTTAGGATCTTGACTAAGAGCTTGGTATTGACCCCTTAGTCTATCACCAGCTGCTACTTTTCTAAAACGTTTTAAATCTACAACATATAATGCACTAATATGATAACGACGACCTTGTAAATGTGTTTTCCAGTATCCTTGTTTCCAAAATCTGAAAAAAAATTAATTTTAAATAAAATTAAGATAATAATAATAATAAAAAAAATTACCTGAAACCATCCATTTCCTTACGACTTTCACAAAATGGAGTATATCCATAAGGTGCACCTCCTAAATCTAAGTCTACCAATTCTTTCATGTCAGCTCTTACAACTTGATCAGCATCAACAAATATAATTTTTTTAACATCTAATGGGAAAAGAACATCTAAAAACAGTATTTTGTAGCCCCATATGACTCTCTGTTTCTCTGTTTGTTGATGGAGCCAACGAGGCCACTTGTATTCCACTAGTTCATATTGAAATTTGTACTCTTGAGCCATAATTGGTAAGAAGTCCTATTATAAATAATAAAACATTTTTACTGTATTAGCTATTTAATTCAATTACAGAATCAATTAAATAAATACCTTTAAGGTAGGAGAAAGATAATTTTTAAGGAACCAGAATTTCACTGGAGATTTAGTATTTTTTAACACACTCAACATCATTATTCTTAAAAACCGTTCATATAAATGTCCAGAAGCAACAGAGAATATGTTGATTGTTTCATCAGATGTTTTATCTGATGAACCCGAGCTGAAAGAACTAAATAAATACATATATTTAAAAATTAATTAAGCACATTAAACATTATAAAAATGTATAAAGAAATATAATTAACAATATACTATAATTTTTATAATGTAATATTTTTTAAAAAAAGCGATATGTATGAAAGAGTGATATATAAAATTTTAAATTTTAGTTTTCCACGTATTAAAGATATGAAATAATTTTCAAATAATTATGTTAATTTATAGTTTTTTAAAGTTCTATTTCTTTTTAAGTTTTGTTTGAGATGGTTTTTTAGAGATAATAACATGGTCTACAAATTTAAAATAAAAACAGTAACATAATATCATCATCTTTCTGTATTGAGATGAATACTAAACATTCCAATTTGTGTAACTATATATATTATTATAAAATATTCTCACTAAACTTTACATTCACAGGAAAAAAATAAAATGTGATGGACAAAATGTTATCTAAGTTCTAAGAAGTTGTGAAACTTAAACAGTGTTTAACACAGTTAAAATTAATAACATATCAGTGTATCATTTTTAAATTACATAAGTTAAAAGTAATATATAATTAAGCATATTATTAACAAATAATAAGTTTAACATTAAATCATAAGAGAAATAAACTTTTATTTACCTGGTAATAGAATTCCAGAGACCTTTGTTCTCATCATCATCATCACCCAAGACATTTAAATTCTGTTTGCCAGGTTTTTTAGCAACTTTCACTTTAATTATATGTGAACGGAATGAACTAATGAGTACTTTGATATCCATACTGTTGGGTGAACGGTCAGAACCTTCATGAGAAATTATGTCATAAATATCAGCTGATGGACCTTGACGAAGTCTTAACATCCAAGCGCCTGGATTGGCTTTCATTTGGAAATAACCCAAGTTAGCCATAACTATTGTGTCAACCACTACTGGATTTGATTTTGTTCCTAGGGTCATTTGAAGACCTCGAGGTGGATTCATGTTAACTGAATCATAACAATGACCTTCAAGAAGTAGATATTCAAGCTCATACCGGCTAAATACATATTTAAACATTAGTATGTTATATAGTGGTTATATTTAATATAATATACCTATAGACACCCATTTCAACATCTTCAAGTCGTATGTTATCAAGATCATAAGGTGAGGCAACAGACTCCACTAGCCAATTATCAGGAACATGAAGTATTTGTGTTAATAATGGACTAGTGGGTATGTTAGTAAACTTTGCTATGGGATCTGGGGATAAATGACCAGATTTATCAAAAATAACTTCAGGTTCAAGTACAAAACGATAAAAACTGAAAAATATACATACAAATATTAAAGCTTTATCATGTATATTATACATATTAAATAAATATCATACCTTTTAACAGGCATATCACTACTTTTATCAACACAATTCAAATATATATTGATATTAGCATTGAGTACACGTGACAATACAGAAATGATGGATCCAACTTTTTGAGCACCTCTAGAGACTGGATCAACAATAACATTTATCTCGAAAATAGGTTCATCTTCATTAGCAGCAGTTAATTTAATTACACTTAAAAAAAAAAAAAGTTAAATACTTAATTTAAATGAATTAATAGGTACTAGGTAATATATTGTAGTATAGTATATTATATTTATATACATTATATAGTGTCAAAAACATAATCATATTTTACCTATGTTTAGTAGAAACGTCTGGTACAGAATGTCGATTTTTTGTCTGAGAGCGACTACTAATTAAGGCACTTGCTTTCATAATCATATCACTGGTAATTTCTCCTACATCTATGAATACAATAAATTTAATAATATATGTAACACAAAAAAATGTTTTCAACATACCAGAATCCTTAAGAATATTAAGAATTTTATTTACACTGCTTTTTAGAGTATGCTGTTCTAATAAAGCAAAATCATCAATTAAGAAATCTTCATCTTCATCAAATGGACCCAATATACGACCATTAGTGATAACACCACATTGTCCATTTTCAAAATTTAATGCTTCAATTGCATAACTACTATATGATTTTATATCTATACTGGAAACATCAAAATTGATTTCTTCCTACAGAAAATTGAAAGAGATACTTATTATAATAAATTACTAAAGTAAAAATGTTTAAATCTTACAGGTAGAGAATTTATGATTTTAATGTGATCTTTATCAGCTTCAATTGCTTGTGATAAGTGCTTTACTAGTATATTCAATTTATCCTTCTGTTTAAAGGCTTCAAAAACAATTTTATTTAATTTGATAACATGGTCATCATTACTTGATGGGTTAGGAATAATACCAATACGTGATTCTGAATCAGTTTTCTGTAAAAAGAATAAAACATGTAGAATACCATTAGGATAAATTAATTCTTAATTTATAAAATTAAATAAATAAATCAATTATTAATAATGTAAAAGCATAACATTCTCTTAATTTATAACTTATCATATAAATATAAAATTAAAAATAACTATGCCTTTAGTTTTGAAATAAATCACAATAATATTTAGTTTTGTTTTTATAATGTATTTATACATAAAAAAATCATTTTAATTTCAATATGTTTATGGATACATCACCTAAAATAAAAATGAAACAAATCACAAATTTAATATTCATTACCTGGATAATATAGTATTATTGCAAAAGCTTCTATTACTTAGTACCTAGAGCATGCCTTAAAAGTAATAACCATAAATGATCAGTTTATTACAACTAATGATAGGAGGGAGAAATAACATCTTAAATCATATTAAAAGATACCTAATATGATTTAATAATATGTAACTTACTAAATGTTCAAAGGTATTTATAATTAATTTGAATGTAGATGATTTAGAAAAATCTCCAACAATCCAATGTGTAATAGGATTAATACTAGATTGTTTGGCATAAGTAGTATAATGTATGGACTTAAAAATGGATTCATGTTTATCATTTAATTTCAAATTTTTCTTTGGATCCGTGTTAAGTACACGTGAATTAAGTCTAGAAAAATTAATAAATAAGTATTAACAATTTTATAAATTTAAAATTGTTGATCTCGTAAATTACCTTGGCATTACATTTGGTTGTTTCATTAACCAATCTACAACGTTGTCTCCATCAGTCAATTCTCTTTTATAAACAGCTTTTTGTAAAGTCTGTGTTTGGGATACTAATTCTACCAAAACAGCTTCTTCAAAATCTTCTTCAACAAGTGATTTTTCTTGTAATGGAACTCCATTAAGTAATACTTGGGGTAATTTTCTAAAACCTATTCTAGCTACATATTCTTTTGCTAGTACTCGGGCAGTGTCATAATCACTATCTTCTCCAAATATATCATCAATAGAAGCTTTTGGGTATTGTTTCATAAATCCTTGTATAACATCATCCACAATAACATCTCTATCTTCGCTAATAGATGTATAAATATTTGTTATAAAATTAAATGCAGCTAATGGCTTTGATGTCTGTTCAACTATATAATTGAAAGCGTTTAATAAAGCTACACTAGCATCTTCTAGTCCGATAGTTGGCTTTGGTGAAACATTAAATACAATACCAACTCTTAAGGGACTTAGGTGGTTCAAAAATGAATCAGTCAACTTCAATAAAGGCCAAGAACTTTTAGAAGCTGGATCACAAACAATTACAAGATTGTACAGATTACGGCGGATACTTCGTAACATGCCAGGAAATGTTGGTCTAAGAAGATCATCAACTGATGAAGGCCATCTTTTATATGGAGTATCTGTTTCTAAGTCATTTATCCATTGAATGGCAGAATCCCTAATATCTATAGCATATGACTTTCCTTTAACATTACCCAAATCCAGTGCTAACATGGAAGAAATAGCTTTTTTATCTGTTATGCCTACAGAAGATAAATATTATTAGTACCTTTTCTTCAATAAACAAAATAAAAATTACCTATAGAAAATAAACCTTCCATTATACTAAGTTCTTCAGTAACTGATTCTAAAATAGTTGACATATCAGTGATATCTATGTCAAAATACATTCCATTTAATAACAACACCGTGTCACTAGTTTGCAAATTCAACCCCATTGAAAAACTATCTTGGTTTTTGGATATTTCGTCTCTTAGTGCTTTACTAACTTTAATATTAGCCAAAGATCTGGCCTGAAAAAAAAAAAAAAAAAAAAAATAACAAAAAAATAATAATTTAAGAATTCATATAGTTTTTGGTTTGATATTACTTGAGTTGGAAAATTTTGAGCAATATGAATAAAAGTTTGAATTGCATCTTGAGGTGGGCCACTCATTATTCTTTGGGCTGCCTGTAAACTCAATTCTTGAAATTGCCACGCTTTAAGTGGAGCTAATTCACCACTAGATTCAGATAAATGAGTTCTGAATTTTAATAAATCTTGTTTTTTATCTGAATATAATTCCCTAAATAATAAAAAAAAAACTTTAAATTAACCAGTATGATCACAAAATATAATATAATAGATAATAATTACACAAGGCGTTTAAAATCAAATCCTTCAATTTCTGAAGTGTCTTCTTCAGCTTCATTCATATTTATGTCATTTTTATCTTTAACAACACTATCATCTTCTGCTTTATACTCTGTTGATTTCATATGTAATTCAACACCATAACCCGAAAGGCGAACTTTTTGTTCACTTTTATCCTATACAGATAAAAAATGTATTAACATAGTTATATTCTTATAACTCAAGTCTATGGTAAAATTTACTTTTACAAAGTGTCGCAGAACATAATCAATATACCCATCTTGGGCAGATTGTTTTAAAACCTGATGAAAAGTAGCAAATTCTGCTGTTCCTAATTCGCCATACAAAATTGCTGTGTTGCTTTTATTTTTGGAAGAAGGATGGTGGTGATCAATGTGATATATTTCACAAAATTCTTTTGAACCTTTAGCCTACAATAGTAAATTTATTAATTGTTAAAAATGGTTAATGTCTACAAACAACTAAAAATTAGAAACTGACCTTTATTCGTTTCAAAACATTTTTCAACTTCTCAAGTGAACACACAAGTTCTCCATCAATTTCTACAGATGTAAGACATTGCACTCCTCGATCTGCTGCCATTTGGGCATACATTTCAATACGTGGAGAGTATATATGCATGGATAGAGAAAATTTTAATAGTCTCAATTTAGAATTAGATAACAATAATTCAGCCTTAGATAAAGCAGTCTGATATTTGATTTGATCATTATCTATAAAACACATTTAGATATTTTTATATTTCTATAAGTATAATAAGGAATGGAAATGTATAAGTTGACTGTGGCAATTCTGTGGGTTATACCATTAATGATTTGAATCATCTCCCAGTGTAAAAAGCAAAGGGAAACCATAGAATAGTAAAATGTCCCTAGTACACCACAATTTAAAAAACTGTTGACAAGCCCACTTGGCAATCGAACTTAAAAAAATTAAATTATTATAAATTTAATACATACCAAGTATACTTAAAGCTGGATTAAGCTCCGATATACTATCAACAAAAGACCATAAAGAATGTTGACTTTCTTCAGCCATGTACTCTGCCATTTCTAAAACAAGAGGTACCAGACTCCATTTTGTATCAATCATAGTTGTAACATGTTTTCCTTTTTTTAAATTTTTGTTTTCTGATTCATGTGTGAATAAAAGGATAAAAAAAATTAGACCAATAATAAGATACAAATTTGATGAATCTGAAACAATACATAAAAATAATTAAAATTTAATTATATACAACCTATTAAAGATCAATACTCCAAATATGTATCAAATAATTAAAAAGTAAAACTATAATTAATAATTTATATTTCATTGATTTTATCTACTTATTGCAGATTATTTAAGTTATTTCGCATATTAAGGTTCTTTTAGACTAATCCTATGTATAATATGAGATATAAACGGTTAAATATTTATTGGCTTTGTATATGGTACCAAACAAAATTGACCATGGGACAATTCAAAAAATATTGGAACTTATATATTTAAAAATAATAATTATTAATTATTATTTATCAATAACTACTTATTAAGTTGTATGAAGCCACATAGGTTATTTGTTTTGATTCAAACCCTATTAAATGACTAAGCAATGAGATGATTAATACTTGATACAAACTATTTACCATTAGAATATTTTCGTTTTGATTTTCTTCTGCATTGAGTAGTATTGTTTGCTTTATTCCCTAAAAAAAAAAGTATTATAGCTATAACAAAATGTACACCATTTTCATGGTTTTATTTTTGTGATATAAATTATTATTTATTTACAAAAGACAATTCTTACTATGTTTATGTTTCGATTGAATGTAATCATCGCCATCAAGATCGTTAGAGTTAGCCATATTTCACCAGTTTCTAAATGAAATATGAACAAGTGTCTAGAATAATACAAATTTAAATTGAACAATAATTATTCATTACAAAATACAGAAAAAATATACATAAAAAAAATGTATGAAAGAATAAAAATCAATTTTTAATACTGTCAACTTCAGTACTGAACTAAGTAGTAAGTACTGAGTAGTGAGTACCTACCTGTAAAGTATAAATTAAACGAAAAAAAAAAAATAATAATAATAATAATTGCCCGACATAAACATTAAACGTAAAAGATAACATACCTAACCTCAACGTACTTACATGTAATTGAATTCGGTTGGTCGATGATAAACGAAACAACGAAACATGGTTATCTATATAGATAATAAATTCATTATCTATGGTTATCTATCAAGCACTATTGATACCACGATTTAAGATATAATCACAGAATAGATGAATCATCTATTTATAATTATATTTATTATGTCTTAAATCGTGATTCGAGATCACGGCTATAGATACTATAGGTACAGCAATAGTTGTTCATTATATTGTTTAATTTTGTAAAACTTTGGGACTCTAATTATAATTTTACTATTGCAATATTACATATTAAAGAAATTATTTTATTACTTATGTCACTGCAAAAATAGTGTAATTCGCAATTTTCTTAAAATTTATGACGTTCATCAGTCAGTTTTTGTTTTTACCTACCACTTGGTTTTGATAGTGACTTGTTAAACTATTAAATATAACAATCTCTCTAACATAATTGTGATACAAAATGAAAATGTTATTAATATTTGTAATTAATTGTTCATTAATATTGGTTGCCATGGGCCTCATGTGGCTCATGTGCTTGGCATGTCTGATTTAGGTACAACAGAAGTATACACAAAATGTTATTTTAAATATATTTTTTTATAAAATAACAAGTATAGAAAAGAATTATTTCATATTTTTTTACAATCCTTCAAATATTTTTCTGGTATCAGGTCAAATAATTTGTATAAGAACATAATTTTTATTTAATTTTACAATAATATATACGAAAAAAATTACAATTAGGAATCAATAAAGATAGTTAAAAATATCCTAAATTAAGTCACAATGATATTTAATAATTAAGTATTTCAATAAGGTGTAAATTTATCACCTTTATCCCTTTTCTTATTTGATTGTTTTTTGCTGTTAATATTTCCTAACAGTTCTTTGAGCCCAGTTAATGCTCCTAAGGCTCCTAAGCCTTTTGGATTCGATAGTAATGTTGCTAAAGTTTCAGTTGTTGTTTTTGCATCTGCTGTAAAATTGGATGAAAATTCTTCATCAAAATCAGCTGATTCTCCAGATGATTTATTGTATTGATCAACACTATAAAGAAAAAAACAAATATTATTGGCTCTTTCAAAATCTAATTTATAATTTATAACCAACCTGAGGTTAATTAAAGTTTTAGCAACATTAACTGCATCTGCTTGTCCACTAATTGTTATAGCTCTTTCCATTTTTCCAGATGCTTCGTGTTCTTCAGTATTAGATATTCTTATCATGGCTCCACTTATTCTTCTGTACACAAATATAATATATGTATATTTAATAAAAATAATAATATTTTAGGTATTCATTTTATACTATGGTAGTTTAATATGTCTCACAATGAAATTAAACTAGGTTTTTTTTTAAGAATAATATGAAAGAATAAATAAGATAAATGTTTTAAAATATATACCTAATTTCAGCAATTTTAGTTCCTCCTTTACCTATAATACATCCAATTATATCATTTGGTATGGCCATCTCATGTGTAATGTGTTGTTGCGAAGTCTTTGAACTGACACCACCACCTCTCAACTGACTACCAGCTAATGCAGCAAGTACTAGAATAATAATTTATTTATACAGATACATTAATTAAAACATTAAGTTATATTTTAATACCTGATGGATCTAATCCAGAACCTGCAATTAGATTTGGAGCAATACTTGCAATTGTATTTAGGGCAGTGCTTGAAGCTGATTGCTAAAAATTAATTGTAAATTGAATTGAATATAAATCCTTGTAAAATGATTATTTAGTTTCCATATTTAAATTAGAAAAATTAACAACTATAATATTATAATGGTTCATTTTTTTAATAAAATAATATATTATACAACATTTTTTGTTTTACAGGTTGTTATATTAATATAAAAATGTATTTAAATTATTTTTTAAAAGTATCTTGAGGCTTTTTAATTGAATGCAAAGATATCATTAAAAAAATATTTACATCACCAACTGCTGGAATTGCTAGTGAACCTTGTAAAGTATAGGCCTGACCACCACAAAACACAACAGGCCCTGGTTGTGTTACTAAAGGTCGGTAAGCAACTGTAGGCCCTCTTCCAGGTGTCTAATGTAAAAATAAATTGTAATAAATAAGTGTGATTGTTAATTAACAATTTTCATATATACCTCCAACATAACAATACATATTTGATGAATAGCTTCAGTGATAGCTTCAGCTGAACCACTTATACTAACAGTCCTTTCTGTAGAATTTGGTAAAAGATCTGAAGCTACATTTACCATTGCTCCACTAGCTTCTCGGATTTCTCTAATTTTTATACCTCCTTTTCCAATCAATGATCCACATTGAGATGCAGGTACAATAAGTTTTATTGTTGTAGAATTTGCATTTGATGATTTTCTATTATTTTGAAAATGTGTAGAATTCTATATAAAAAAATATACTAAATTATATTTAAAGTTAAAAGTTATATCAAAAAGTAAAATAATATATTTTTTTAAACATTTTTTTATAAATGTATTTTGCATAGGAAAAATTATAATCAACATATATTATTGTGTAAAATAAAATAAACTAAGTTCAATCAAAAAAATTCCAGTAATACATTTATTCATATAACAGATTTGCAATACTTACATGCTGTATTAATATTGATATTATTATTATTAAATAACTTATAAGGTTAATTTTGAAATAAAATTGAATATGTACAAAATATTGTTAAATAATTCATATTATATTAATATCTATATAAAAAAGTGGATTCTACCTTTTAATAAGAGTTAAATTTGTTTTTATTTATCATATTAACATGGAAATTCAATGATAGGAATGATAAATTATACATCCATCAATAATCATATAAATAATATTACCTGTTCCAAAATATTTGTAATTAAACCAAATGCTTTTTGGATAATGTTAATGTTGCCAGTGACAGTGACTATGCGTTCTGGAGTTGAACTGTCAGTGATAGAAATTGTTGCTTCAGACTATTAACAAAGCATATTATATAAGAAGAAATCTAATAAAATGTGTAATTACAAAAAATATATAAAGTTACTTGGTTCCGAAGATCTCTTACAACTTCTCCATAATCACCAATCAGAGGGAGAATTTCCTACGAGGAAAGATAAATAAATTAAATAACTAATTAATATGTTATTATACTATTAATAAAAAAAGTCAGGTGTAGTTTTATGATTGATTTAATTTGGTATTATATGCTTTGTAAACAATAATATGTTCATTAGAAGCCATTCTGACCATTACAGAAGCTCAGTAAAAATGTATTATTTTATAGGTACATTTATAATTTTAAATTATGAGATAATATGTTGAAGAGATAACTTATGTACCAATAAACAACACTCATTGTAGTAAAATATTGAAATAAAACAATATGAAAGCAGTTGGTAGAAAAGTGTTACGTTTAAAATATAAGACGTTGTTATAGATTTATTGTATTAAGTATAGCAAATGTGTTTACCTTTCCCATAAGAATTCGAATTGTTAATACAACGTCGGAATAATTCCCATCCGCAGGGTCATAATCAAGTCCTTCGTGCGTCGCCATACTCAAATTTTTAGAAATTACAAACAATTTGTACAATGGAAACTAATAATTTTGACTAAAATAATTAACCGAGGATTACAATTTTAAATAGGTACCTATCTGACATGAATATAAATCAAGTTAGTCTCACCTTTTCATATATTATAATGTTAAAATACAATTAATTAATAATTAATAATCATTTTAAAAGCGTTTTCGCGAACGTAGCGTACCTACTAGTTACTACCTAGGTACCGAAAGCAAACAATTTGCCACAGTTTCCGTCGTTTCCAATTAGTGATATCGAATTATATTTATTGATACTATCATTATCATTCATTGATAATATCATATAGATTTGATAACAAGCAAATTCAACGAATAATAATGAAAACTACCGCCAAAAATCATTTTTGTTTTCAGAAACTTCACAAAATAATTTATAATTTGTTGTAACAAATAACAGCCCTAGAACATTTTTCATGTTTATCGTTAATGTTTACTAAAACAACGTTGCATATAGGTGTCTTGGGAAGTGTAATAATGAACTTTTTTTTTGGAAACTATTTGGACGATTAATTTTGTAATATGAATGAATGTATATATAGTATAGGTTCCAGATAAGAGGGTAAGACTGGGTAGATTTAAAGCATGTTATGTCAGTTTGTGATGATTACGATTTATAAAATACTTATTGTGAATGCCTACATTACTTGTATCGTCATTCATCTTTGAATTCAACTACGAAGTTTATTAAACGAACCAATTAATCCAACCATCGAAAATCAATGCCCATGCGCAATTTTGCAGGTTTCTAATTGCATCGTAAAAAAAGTAGTAACCCAAATCTTGTGGGCCACCGTGTGAGTTACAATAAAATTGTACCATTGCAGTGCTGCGCAGAGAATGAAAACGTTTGTGACGTTTTTAAATCCTTTCTTATTGCACATCTAAAGTATTAGACGAACCACCATGTAATTAAATTTCAAGTTCATACGTTTTGTTGTTTCTTAGCGAAACTCACTACATCATAAAACGAAATTACCGACCAAATTTCATATCCATAGCTTAAGCGGTTCCGGCTAAGGATATTTATTCCATATTTAGTCCTTTAACACCTTTTATCCTATTTAGTCTGTCGTTTGAGTTTTGAAAAATCTTTAACAATTTCAATCATAGATATATTATACTTTTCAACCTGAATTACCAGGTTTCGCACGAAACAGTTTTGGTCGGGAGGACTCGGGGTGTAGTTTATAATGGAATACTATTTTACATTTTCAAGAGCCTTACCGCCTTGGCATATTTAGTTAGCCTTGAGGTACCTATAATACTTTGGTATAATTTTTTACCAAGGTAATATTTTTGTGTTTATTTTATGATGATGAAAAAATACAGTATCCAGTAAAAGTTTCGCTATAACAACCAAAATGGTGTAACAGCCTTCAGCTACCCTTTACAGATTGACTTAGTAGCGCACCCGTGCCACATTCTTAATATTTTCTTTCATAACTTCATAAGAATCTTTTCTTGACAATTACGAACACTTATAGATTATATACATACATACTATTTCATATTTTTATACACATATACCGTATATATGATATACGGGAAAGCTAACGGTCAGTATTATGTGAAGTATTTTTAAGAAATTCAAATTCACGTGCGCCACAGCGGAATGAGTGACCGCTGCGATGGGTAAAATACGCGTATGTGTGGGGAGCGCACACGGTGGTAACTTTCCTTATTATCATTGGATCGCCTTGGCGGGTATGCGTATATAAAAATGAATGTACTACGTATTATACTTCGAATTCGATTTATGTTGAGTATATTTATTCATTTTATCGAGTTTGGTGCCGTTCGGGCTTTATCTCGACCAACAAACTTTTTCTTATCATATTATCTGTTTTTTATTTCACGTAGTCTTATGTTAAAATGTTAAATCCTGTGTGCACCGACCACTGGTCTCGACCACAGGTTGGCGAATCTCGCACCAGTGGGTCTGTCACATGGCGCTCCGGCTGATAGGTATAGACGCAGTATAGTCGTGAGACGTCCGCAGGATCTACTATTATAGTAGCGTAGTAACATTAGCGACTAAAACTACATCACTACCTATAACCATTGATTATAAATACTAGTATTTATAATCAATGCTATAACATATTAACAACCATCTTTCGGTATATAAACTGATCTAATCGAATTATTTCACTTAAATAGATTTTTCGAGAGCAATTGGTTATTCAATGAATAGTGTATGATTATGAAGTCGTTGCTTATAAATAATGATCAATCATAAATATAACATTTATATATTAATATAAATACCTACTAATATTATGTTTACCTAGATTATACAAACATTGTAAATTTGTAAGTATAATGTATAAAAATAGATTATTTTAATATTTTCATTTTACACGTTATATCAAAAAATAATATTTGTAAATTAAATTAATTAGAAATTAAAAATTACCTTACTGTTTAGTGTTATTGCCGTCAATAGACAATATTACGAACTGCAAATTATTACGACGGAACAAACGCAAACTGTCCACTATAATAGACGGCATAGGTACTATATAGTTACTAATATAATATATAAATATACGTAAGTAATATAATATATTAGGTAGGTTGTTATCGTCGTTGGAAAAAATTAAACCCAAGTTATTTATAAAAATATTATTGTAATACAAACATTAAAAAACACATAATATGAATTAATAATCTCTCTCGGACTCTCGATACCTACGTAAGAGGTACTTTTCTTTTTTTGGGGGGAGGGTCGAGACCCGGGAACCCTCCGTAAATACGCCACTGACCATAGACATAAGGTACAACTAAATGTACGTTATTGTCTTATAATGTTGAATTATTTATATAAGTATATTATAAATAAGTAGTTAAAAACAAAAAAAATTATATTCAATATATACTTTTTATAAAATTATTTTGTATTGTATTTAACTTGTATAGCGAGTCGAAATACAAATCAAATGACGGCAATATTATACGTAAATATATGTATATAGTTATAAGTACCTACATAATATTATCATTGAAAAATAATTTATATAATACCTACGATACAAGTCGAAAATTATTATTTAAATTTGAATTATATTTACAAATTAAGTATAATTATTGATTATAAATACTTATAATAACCGTTTATAATCAATGGTATTATGTAGTATAGTTGTACACATTTTTTATTTGAAAATTTATAATTTATTATTATTTATTCCTTAGGTGGAAGTGCTTAAATAAAGTAATTTCCTATTTGGTATTCATGTAGACCGTGTGGCCTAATGGATAAGGCGTCGGACTTCGGATCCGAAGATTGCAGGTTCGAGTCCTGTCACGGTCGGAAAAATTTTTTTTTTTTTTCACTCCTAAACAAACCACCCTTATATTATCATAAAGGGCTTATTGTTTTCGTTATATTTCCTGTTGAACTATAAATCAAAATTCACTTCTAATTTTTTTTAAAAAATAATCATACTATTGTCACAAGTTACATAAAACATGTTTATGTATATACTAAAATAATATAATTTATACTTTTATTTTATACAATCTATGTTATTACAATCATTACATATACGAATAAATATGATCTAATAATTTGATTTTAGATTCTAAAATTTCAGGTATAATTGATAGTTGTAAAATAATTTCATTTTTACCAAATAATAATAGTAATAATAATAATAATAATAATAATATGGTAATGAATCATGCATTATTTTTACTGGTTAAAATTTTAAGTTCGGCGTAAGTTTATTTTTGAAATAATAAAATGTACGAATTTAAAACTTTCAAATCGTAAAACGCTTTTAAAAAAATTTGAGTTTTATTTTTCTGGTTTGAAATTATACTTGTCTTTCAATAATTAATTTTTCATACATGATTTAATCTAAAATGTAGTATGATATTGAGAATTATCACTGCCCATTTTTAGGGCTGACATCTACCGTTTTATCAGGTTAAATAATTTAGTAAAGTATTTGAATATATGTTATGTTACTAATATTACTTATAACAATTTCAAGTACTACAAGTCGTACCTATTCAAATGGTCTTCATTGAAATGATGACACTTCTTTATTACGTGTAAATGTGTAATACCTACTCGTAGAGATTTTGAAGGCGTATTATATAGGCAACTTAATAAAAGTTTGAAAATGAAAACGAATAGTGAACATTTTGACACTAGTGGCGTGGTGAGCACTGAACATTATAAGTGTATTATGAATTATGATGGACGATTGCACGATATATAATTTTTACAAAATAATACAATCTTTCGTAAAGATACAATTAAATATTCTAAAGATGCATATTTTGTGATTTTTTTATTATGAATGTATTGAATTAAAAAATTAGTCGATGAGATATAAACACAATTGAAAATATTCTATTTATAATCTAAATTTTTTTAAAAAATATACATAAAATTTACAGAAGGCTTCACCGGCACAGAACACTTCTTATCAGTCTTCCACTTCGTGGACTACACGATCCTTTGAAAAGCTTGTACCACTCTTTTGTAATATATGGTAGTAGGCCGCTACTGCTTGGCCAATCAGCATTCGTTGGCCAAACATTAATGAAAATAAAAAAATTAATTACTTGACAGTCAAACACTACTGTAATATTTTTATCCGCTCGTACCGTTGTCATGTCGTAACTACAAAACAGTTCTTCGTCAGCATCCATTCTAAGTCGGCCCTGCTTGCCATTTCACACGCTCAACATAAACAAGGTGAATTATATCGCTTAAAGCGTAATCAATTGTTTTATATTATTTTGAACAATTCAAATGTAATACATAAAAAATATTAAAAGTTAAAGAAACATACATTTAATTGACTGTTTGGGTATATGTAAAATAAATTATGTACAAAAGATTTCAAACGTAACGTGTATAGACAAATAATAATTATATGGGAAACATTAGACATAGTTCACTCATATTCATATTTCTATGAAAATGCTATCTCCAACCGTTGAAATTTAACGGCTGCACACCTTGAGTCGAAACATAACATTACAATAGATAATATAGGTGATTTTACTATATTTATTCTTTTTACGTGATAAAAACTTAATATTTTAATTTTCTATTTTAATATTCGTTTCTTTATAATAAAATAAGTGTTTGTACATTAAAGCCTATAACAGGAAATTGTAAAATTGTTTTTGTCTTGTAAAGTACGTCCTATAAGAATTTGGGCGATGGACTGGCAAATTCGTCATAGTAGTACTTGCTAAATATTAGTGTAGCAAATCATGTAAATACATAATAGTAAAATAAAACAAAAATTTGTAAATTTTTAAATTTGGTAAAAATAAATATAAAATTAATGTACTGATATATTGCAATTATGTAATAATTTAAATAAAAACCACTTAGTATATATATATGACTAATTTAAGTATAAAAATGAATAAAATAATATATAAGTATTATATTATTAAAAAAAAGAAAGATATATATATGAATTAATTATATTAACATTATTTGGGGGGGGGATTAATAGTATTTAAATTGAAATCATTTATTATTCATAATAATTATTATGAGCTATATTATAGATACCCTATTAAGCTCGTGATGATAATTATGTTTATTTAATAGATTACGTCCAAGTAAAATATTGAATTAAAAAGTTGATTTTTTTTTTCTAAATTTGAATGATTTTAATCGTGTGGTATTATAGCTTCAATTTGTGTAAGTTTAATAATATTGTAGTAATAAGTGCTTAGTATTTAGTAACATTTTTTCATTGGATTTGTGTCAATGATTGTGCATTTGTGCAACACGACTCGATTGAGCATACTGTACCGCTAAAAATTTTAAATTAGTGAGCCAACGTACAAGATGAGAAGTGAATGTATTTAGGAATTTTTTTGATCAGTTTTGGAAAGGATAGAACTATACGATAGTCTTAGTATAAAAAAAAAAACATGGTATAACCAATAAATTCCTCGTTTTACTCACAATCTAAAAAATATATCCAGTACTTTTCATCATTCATTATAAGTAGTAATCGGTTAGAGTGGTTTGATCACGAGCACGAGGTACCGATGGTTATAAGTTATAACTGATCGAAAACGTATAGCCATCATTGGTCTACAAATGACTTGTTACAACCAGACTGTCGGATAAAGTTTCCATAGATTTATAGCGATATTTTAGGACTGAAAAGTTACCTATCGAGGTAGTACGTCAAAAAGATTGAAGGAGCAAAGAGCACCGTGCGAATGTGATTAATACAACAATATTGAAACGATGGTATAAAAATGATGCATAGAACTTTATGATAATATTGCTTCATATTTCAAGCGTTTTCGTATTGTACGCGAAAACTTATTTGAAAATAATAAAATATTTTATTTACCGAGAATCATTTTTTTCCCATTTAGTTGTTTAAAAGTTATGTTTTAATATTAAAGTTTTACGTACATGCATTGTTGCAGTACACCTGTTTGTAATCGTTATAAACCAAAGGACACCATACAGTGTCGTGATTTATGAACGTCGTACATGTTTATAAGACACAATACATAATAATATCTAATATGAAGCGGTTAAATTCATTGGACAAACAATCATTTTAACACTTTGATAACTGCTAGTGATCAATAAAATGGTGTTTTATGGATAAATAAATAGGAGTATAATAATTGTTTGATGTTACGTTATTTGTAATTTTACTTTAAACAGTTAATAAGGTTGAACAGATTTTTAATTACTTTTTTATTTCACGTATTTTTCCACTTAAATTATTGGGATTGCGAGGTGCCGTATCAAATTTTAATTTATGCAACTCAAATGTTGACATTGTATAATATTATGCATGTTAACCTAACCCAGAATTATATAGGTACGTTATCCGACGACTTTATCCCTCTGCACATCGAAAAACGTTTACTTACTACCGACAAGGGTCAAGGGATACCAATATATTATGCCATATACTACCTATCTATATGCATACAAACTTAAAACACGATTAAGCACTATATATTATAGAGGACGATAAGAGAAATGACGTGGTCTCTACAATTGTTTGGAATCAATGTTACATAATATGTATGTAAAATATATTCTATATTGGGCCTATTCATTGAATATAATATTATAACTTCAATCTTATGTGTGTGTATAAAAATTATTGTAAAGCTTTTTAGCCAAAGTCTGATAAAAATTTATATTTCTTAAAAAAAAAAAAACAACGCATAATAATATACAACTCAAGTTATTTACCTCGTCATCAGTCCCTTATTTTAGTATTCATTCCAATTCACCATAGCTTGTTATTCAAAGCGTGTAAATTCTACGGTTTACTATTATTAATATCATTTTTTTTTTTCAAGACGAGTTCTATATTTTAATATTTTGTTTTACATTTTTATACTGGCATACCAATGTATCAACGCGTGACACGCAGTGAAAACTATCTTATAGTATTTCTGTAATTCTACATGTGTAGCACCTTAATGATTATATACTTACGTAATTATTGGGTAAAATATATTTCAAAGGTATTTGCTATGAACATTCGAGTACTTATAACAAGTATAACTATACACTAGGTACTATGGCTGTACTTAGGTATTCTGAATATTTTTAAATTATATTAGTAGGCCTTAAGAGATTATGTAAAGTGGTCTTGGGCTGATTATTGATTATAGCACATCAACTTTGATAACATTTAAGCTTATTTATAAATTTGAAACATTAAGAATGATTTAAAATTCTGATGACTAGTGTTAAATAAAATAAATTGGCTATCAATAATAATTGTATTTAGTAAGAATACATTTTTTTAAAACTGAAATCTTAAATACTATCAAAGTTTGTAAGTATATGTACCTACATCATGAATTAGTAAATGTTAAGATTATTGGGGATTTCGAAAAAATCGTCTTGTACATTTTGAAAATTGACTATTAATACTATTGCCTATTTGGCTAAACTATTATCGAATAAAATCTTAAAATAATTTTATTAATAATAATTCCGAAGGGACATTTATTGTAGTGTTTTACAATATTTTCTATGTTTTAGCGTTACAATATACATAACATATATATTCATACTGTAAAATATTATATTATACAAAAAATATACCTTATGAATATTTTATTTTCAAGAAACTCAGCGTTCTCCGTAAGTTTTGGCTTTTGAGCACGTTTATTCGTTACTTAATCGTAAATATGACATAAACGTATAGTTAAAACGTACCAAAAATGGGTAAGTAGTCACGTATAAAGCGAAAGGAAATATCAAGAAAACTGTACCCACAATTATTCACATCCAAAAGTTAAGTCAATTTGTCTTCCGCGCAAGTTATGAGGGTAAGACGGAAAAATAAACGACGTTGGTTACAACCCACAATTTATTTTAAACTTTAACTTCAGTGTAAACATATATATTTTATTTATAGGTACATTTTTATATTTTTCCATAAGCCTGATATTTTGAAACGTAACGTCAGAATAGGTGATTTGTTTTTATTAATTGTGTTACTTTTACACGCTACACATTACTGGGTTTTTGTACATATACAATGGAAACACTAAAATATTATGATATTTTATCCGATATTCGGATTGTGTTTACAGTTATCACAGGTCCCAAGGTGATACGTATTTTTAATACAACAAAATGTATTATCCGCATCAACTCATAAGCTTAAGACAATAACATAGTATTACGGATTTTCAAATCGATTCTCTTCTCAACTCTATGAACATAGTTGAACGTAAAAAAGTAGTAGGGTATACCTACCATCGCAATGCCTTAATTTAGTAGTCAACATTAATTATTGTCATACCCGTAGATACCACGGTCACTAATTCTGGTCGAGCGAAGCACGCACCGGAAGATTGGCTTAAACCTTGCAGTCATCACCTACAAGTTCGACGTCCTGTACAGAGGTTGACATTCCTTCGAGAGATTAATAAGTTCTGCACGCATAGTTTAAATTGTTTTTAAGCATACTACTCCTGCAGGATAACAGACCCAGTCCTCAATCGTGTCGAGGAGAAACTTGAGAACTTTGTACACCGATGCCCCGGCAAAACAGACAATTTATACATGTTTTCTCGTTGGTTTTACTAAATTAAAAAAGTGTGTAGTCCGGTCCCGCGTTCCGTCGTCGAGCCTAATAGGGTTGCCTATTTATGTGTCTTAAGTTTAAAGGTTGTATTTTATTTTTAATACCAGAGCATATTTTGACATTATTAAATCATTGTCAATTAATTTAGTTATTATTACATTATTGGCATTGGTAATTTGACCAATGTTATAATCATAATTATAATTATTATTATTAGTATTTTAATGTTATAATTAAGTATAGAAATAGAGCTATGATGACGGATGAATACGTAACATAGGTTGTTAACAACAATGTTATTAGTATATAATATATTGTCATGTTGTAAACTGCACCGATTGTTTTTACTACGGCTACAACACTAATATATTATTATAGATGGTTTGTGTTCGCAGCCCTGGTAAACCTTTTTTTTACGAACAATCTGGTAAATTGTTTTTACTGAAACAAAACGCATAGATATACATAATACATAATATTAGTTTTATTACATCATTTTACCTCTAACAATGGCACACTAGGCGTTATTTTCGTAATAAATCCACAAATTGTGTAAAATACAAATTTTTGGACTGCAGAAGCGATGTAATGTTAAAACTTTAAAACAATTACTGCGGTGAGCCAACTATTCTGGTGTAAAATGTAACAAAACATAAAAACCATTACTATACTTTATGGTGAATTAAATTTTGAAATTTGAATATCTTCTGTGCACCTAATAATTATATATCTTAAACTAATACGTTTTATAACAATTTTACAATATTTGTATACCTTCTGCAGATTGGTGTGTAGACTGTATAGCGTGATTTATATCTGTTAGTATTAGACCTGTTTGATGCTAATATTTTATTATATTATAATATCATTTCTAAAATACTAAACATATTTTTTAATTTTTATAAATTACTACAGTGTAGGTAGATGATTTTAAGTTGTACATACGCAATGAAAATTACCACATCGATAGATTCAAAAAGATTTATTGCCAATATTTAAAAGTTAACGGATAAAATAAAGAAACGGAAAACAGTTCTGATATTCATAATATTATGCATATCAAAAGTGTCTTGAAGTATCTTTATTTAGATTGGCTATCATAAACTTTTATGAAAAAAAAAAATCGTCGGTTATCGTTATTTACATCAAAAATTCAAATGCTAAACGGATATTTTGATGTAGTTAGATACTAATTACCAAACATTCATACAAAATAATTTTTTATGCTACACCGTGTAACTTTTTGAAACGGCTTCTTTAAAAGTTGAGATTTTTTTAATTATATTTTTTGTAGTTTAGAAGTATATTGTACTTAATTTATGGCTTATTAGCGTATAATCTGTATTGTATTTTTACCAGTGGTGTAACAATGTATAGTTTTTTATTTTAATAATTTTCAAACCTTATAATCATCCGAACAGGATAGCAATTTTTCAGTACCTATGGTATAATATAGTGGTAAAATATAAATAATATTTTTGGTTGTGTATGAAGTAACGAAGTAAAATCGTTATTAAATTATTGTTTTATTATTTTTATTATACAATTTTCAATTAGTGAAGTAGCACCAATATTCTTGTAATACTATATTTTAAATTAAAAATTGTAACCCTAAAGTTACCTTAATAACAGACAGAAACGACAGTAATTGGAGGTGAGTGGAAATGAATATAATATTACTGTTTATAAATGAAGTATATAATGTAGTATATGCGATGAGTATGTAGAACAAACTTGAAGTGTGTTTGGCGCTGTTCAAGTATCGCAAAAGTAGAATAATTCTTGCAATTCTGTAATAATTATGTATAGGTACTACTAGGTAGGACGTAGATCACGGCCTGGAATGTATAGGAACTAGGAAGAATTAATAATGATAAACGCATGTCATTTGAACAAACCGTTTATATAATCAATTCGCTTTATAAATAAATATTATAATTACACATTAATAGAATAGTTTTATAAACGTAGGTTTTGGGGTAACTTATATTGTTATGACTCTTACATGAGCTATACAAATACAATATTGATCGATATTGGCAAATATATTTAAGAATTACATTGACAAATGTCAAAATTAAAAATAGAGTTTATATATTATAATAGTAATAAATAATAATGATTCAACAAAAACTTGAACAAATATTATGTTGTTGTGTTATGAATTAAAGCTGCATAAGTGCTATACTTATATACCTAATATACATGCATATGATCTATACAAGCTCATTTTTTTAAGTGGATCAAGTTACATATAGAAAAGTCTTAGTAATTTATATTTTTTTTATACGTTTTCGACTGATAGCTTATTATCTTGTGGCATTAGAGTTTTTTTTACACTTATAACAATTTGACCGTCTTCCTTGTAAGTAAAATAGTATTCAGATCATTAGATCTGAAGGATTTCAAATGGAATTACCAGTTAATATTATTTCAATGTATGAAAGAAATTGTAGAAATGGACATTCTTAAAATCGATAACAAGTGATACCAGTTTTCTATTTCTCTAGTCGAAAAAATAATAAACTATAAACTGTAAAATTGATATTACATTTTTGTGCCAACGTACTTGTGTGTAGCTGGTATTGCATTGTTGTCATTTGGAACAAACTAAACAATTTGATATTATTGTTTTAACAATCAACGGATTGGAATATTTTTATTAAGGATATGAAAAATGTAGAATACCTTTGTGTAAAAATAAAATCATAAGATACAAATGTAAATTTCGAATCTTTCCCTAAACGAGGTTCACAATAAAAAAATCATACTGTATAAGTACTTAAAAAATATCATATTTTGTTAAATAACGTCCATGTAGTTCTTCCTATACCTTTTCTTCATTATCACCAGGACCTGCGGTTGATCTTACAAACTGGAACATATAATTAATATTAAATTATTTTATTAGTTTATTTTGATGTAATATTATGTAATCATATTATGATGTTACATTATGTAATATTTTCTAAACACTTAGCTTTTAAATATTCATTAGAAATGTATGAATTATTAAAAAGAAAAACTATTTTAATATTATGCCATGAACTCGAAAAATGTAAAATGATACGTATATAATGTAAATGAAATGCCTTTAATAATTAACTTAAAAATTTATAATATAAATATAAAATAGATACTTTGAAAATGTATTATAATAATATAGTATTATCAAATGTAATGGCATTTATCTAGAATAAATAACTATATAAAGTGAAAATTTTAATCACATTTAATTGCTGAACAATTACCATACCTATTACATAATTTATATCATAATTGTAAATAAAATATATTTATTCAATTTATATTTATACAGGTTGTATAAAAAACCTATTTTTAAATTGTATAAATACATTTTATTATTTTATACTCTTTTTAGTATATCTAAATTATTTTTAGCTATAATCAAACGACAATCTGATAATTTAAAAACTATGTAATTAATTTAACTACCTGTGTAAAAAGTTAAACTTTTTATAATAATACAGATAAATCACATAAATCATCTACATAGTGCTGAACAATGATAATTAATTTAATAACTTCACTTTGATAAAAATGTGTATTATTTGTGTTAGCTATAAATGCATTGGTTTGATCTTTCTATAAGAACATGCATCAATAATATATAAAATACATAATTCATGCGATTATAAGAGCAACAAACAATTTAAATAATTAATGTGAAACAGATAAGACTTAAAAAGTTGGAAAACTTAAGAAATAAAAAATAAAGATAATTCTATACAAAACTGTATACTATTATATACATATACCTACTCAAAAAATGTTTGGGGATATGCAGTTTTGGTACTGTTGTTCGGAAGACGACTTTATATAATGATAACTGATAATTAACCGATCACAAGATATCATTTACACATTGATGTAAAACCAAAGCTTAAATTTCCAATGGTAATATAATCTGTGATTATGATTTGTGAAATTTAACATTTAACAATGAAATCTAGTAACACAGTTTTCTTTTAATGAAAATTTCTTTTTTGAATGAACCATGGTTACTATAATAGATTTGCTTGTGTTATTTCCAATGCTTCTATAATATTATTGTGTTTAATATATGAAACCTATAAACCAAATCAATCTAGGTTTCGCTACTGAGCGCCTTCCTGTTCGAGCCATTATGCATACCCAAATAAGTCTTAACAAAAAATGAAAAAAACCGGACGTACTCTCGCTCTGCTGTACAGTAGGGGGCGGAGAGGACCTAGTTGATAGGATAGGTAATTTTAATGGATATATTAAATTTGGATGCAATGATAGGTATCATTGTATATGAATGACGTTTTTGAACGGAGATGATATGTTGGCCTAGAATAGGTATATTATATAATATATTATGTTACATTTAAATTGAAATATTATATCAATATTTGATTTTCAAACGCTTATAAAAAAAAATAAGGCCTATGGATTTGAATAATTTTGAAATGACAGTAAAAACAACTTCTGTAGAATCTTCTGTTAAATTTTCAAGTATTTAAAATTTTATATTGTAATATTTATAACAATTATATATTACAATTTTATCAACAATTATAAAAAATTAAATTAAAAAAAAAATCGAATATTTCAAATGCTTAAAATTTAATTTTAAAATTTATTTCAAATACCTTTAAAACTAGTAAATTATTTTGAAAAGAAAATTATTCAAAGAAAATGCTAATCTAAACAAATGGTAAAAGTTTTAAGTTTCTACAATTTATACTTTTTGAATGATAACAAATATCTAAAATCATTTGAGAATAAATCGTTATTTTATGCAATATCGTAAAAATTTAAATTTTAGACTTTCATAAATATTTTTCCTATAAATCGGAAGAGTTTTTTTTTTTAATAATTATTCGAAGAGAAACATATGGATCACCTTGTATTAAAATTTTAAATCTTAAGTATAAATACCAAAAGTTTTATAAATTTTGAACTAGGTACAAAATAATTTGCAAATTATCGAAATTTTGACGTAAATACATAATTTAGAAAATTTTGAACTTTAGATGCTCATAAAAATAAAATGTGACTAGCAATCCTTTTATAACAAAAAAAAAAAAAACTTATGGATCATAATATACATCAATCATTTAAAATAACTTTGACGTACCGAAATTGCCATATGCATGATGGAATTAAGATGTTATTACCCTTATTTCCAAAATATGTCTTAAAATATTACTTAGGTGTCTATTTCAAGAGAAGACTGTCAGAGTATGTAAATCAGATAATTTTATATAAAGTAATTTATATTAATATAATATGGCAATGACTAATAATAATATAATTGATAAAAATGAGTGTTCATCTTAGTTATGGCTGTAGGATATTTAACACAAAAAACTTTGTTTAAATATGACAAAAATAATAGAATAAAATGCATATACCTACATAACTCAATAATTGTACAGTCTTTACATATTTTCTAAGCGCTACAAAAATTTGTTATGATTATATTTGAAGAAAAGGGAAAGGAATATAAAATATATTCTTTTTATCTATGTACTTTATTTATTTGATGAGAAATTTTTAGTTACCTATTCAATCTTAGAAATTTATGCTTTATATAGCTTATATATATTATACCTATATTCTGTTACCCGACATATTCTAGTACTAATAAAATTATAAATTAATTATTGTTTAGTTTATAGAAAGTTTTTGTTAATGTAATAATGTTCCTAAAGAATATAAATATATTTTAGGTTCAGTTTATTTACTATTTATTCACGATACCATAACTTTATAGTTTTCAGAACTCTGAAAAATCATTAAAATCATTATTTCTGTTTCTGTTTTATCATTTTCTACACGTAGGCGGACTAATTAGTGTTTTTGATTTATTTATTATTATATCACAAATTGTTTTTATTTTTCACAAATTATATTCATTTCTAATGAATTGCTCAGTAAAAGTGATATAGTATCCTACTTTAATAGGAATCATTATTTTTATTTTTAATTATGTTCTTCTTACAAAATGGATAAGAGTTTATAAGTAAATAAGTACTAGTTGATGTCCTTATATTAATACTTTTTGTCAAATTAGGTCAATATATATATAATAAGACATTCATGTTGAAATTTTCCTATTTTGGACTTAAAATAATGTTTTGCATTTCGAACATATCCAATTCATCCATTTCTTCAGTAATGTACTGACGTTTTGGAACCCATATAGATTGAAGGTTTTATTTTCAATGCGTCTGACTCCCCCTTTGCTGAAATATCCATTATGTGTCATTTTTTCAAAGATGATAATACAATTAGAAATTGTAATTATTCATTCCGTTCTTTTTGCATCATTATGAATGTATAAAAAACCAGATTAAGTTTATTATAAGGCGTATGTTTCATTTCGTATCATATTATACCGATTTTCTGTCATAAAAATGATTAAAAATATTCAATTGCTATAGGACGAAAAATAATTTAACATACTACAGTAAGTTAAACAATAAATAGTAAACTAGTTTTTGAAGACGTTGAAGTTATGAACAATCGAAGCCAACGAAGGTTGCCAAAATATACAATATACTAATCATTAGCGAATCTCAGAGAAAGTTTCAAAATACCTACTACCAAAATGGTCTTGATAGAACAAATATACAATAATCGTATTCAAATTATTTAACAAGAATAATAGAATAATGGTCTAAATTATTGAATATAACAAGAAGGAAACGACAGATTTATTTTAAATATTGTTAAGCGAACTATCTGGATAATACAATATTGATGTTATGTTTAATTGTATTAATGAATAATTATTACCCGTAGTAAATAACTCTCCAATAGTTAATATATGATCAAAAATGATAAACGAAATTTGATTAGTTTGATTCAATGATAAATTGATACGATTTTTCAACAAAACATACTGTGAAATACACACAAATTAATATTTTGGGGTATACAATTTTAACTAATGAAATCATAGTGTAGAAACATTTCTCCAACCATTATACCACTATCCTGGTTTTATAACCTCAATATTTCTAGGAAAAGCATAGTATCGTTTTATCGTCTCAGCTTTGGTCACACTCTACTTCCTTTAAACTTTCATTGAACGATTTCCCACTGTGCAAATGTCCCACTGCACAATGTCACTATGGTTTGTGACATTACTCACCTAATCTTCAACAGCGCCAGTCTATCACTTCAACGTGATCAGTGACCACTTATTATCCTTTTTCATTTTCTCCAAAATTCCCTTTGACACTAAAAATATCTTCTTTAACCAAAAAAAATATGTAATACTTAACATAATATCTTTTTTTTTTTGACCATACAGGCTTTTTAATGAAATGTATAATTTTGCAATTTCTTTTTGTTAATCACTTCTTTATATTGTTCTCTGCATGTTTTTCGTTAATACCCGGTCATCGAAACTAATCGTACAACAAGGTTTAGAAATAATAATAAAAAACACTAATCAAGCAAAATATCTCGCAACGATCGAGGACGAATTTCGCTCATATTTTTCTTACGGTAATTTAAAAACGACTTGGGACATCCACATCGAACATCATAAAACGGTAAGAACACGTTGAGGTCAGAACTCGATATATAATTTAGAATCGTTTAATTAAAAGCATTTATTATTTAGGTATGAATATATGATAATCGCAGTTGTAGCGATGTAATTTTAAAAACATATTGAAAGATTATACGAGATTCACCTAGGCACTTAGCACCCATACTTAATAGTATCTGATACATCCATATTTTAGACGATTCAACATAGTCAGCATATAACGTTATAATTAGTTTTGTATACTCTTCCGCTGTTTACCTTCTACTGTCGTATCTAATAAATTATAACTTATAAGTAACATATATAACTTTGTACAAGTTTTAACGCAGTATATACGTTTAACATTCAAGTGTACCGTCCTAAAAAATTAATAGCATCCGCACCACCCGTAGTTGGTATGTGGTCATGTGGACGCAATATTTGATCATAATAATATATCGATCGGCTTCACTGGATACTCGTTTATTATGTACCAAAACAAATGTACTGCCTAAGTTAATGCTTAATGTATGACACAAATCCAATTGGATTCGAAATCTACATAGTGTGTAATTTTATCAAGTAAAATTCATACCATAATATTGTTCGAAATCGGATTTCATAAAACAGCTGATAGGGCCTACAATGGGAGCAATCGATAGAGTTGAAATTACGGTACGATTTTATTAAATACCGAACTACTGATATTATTACCTATCCATTATATTTTACTAAAAAAAAAAAAAAAAAAAATACAGAACATTATATTTTGTAGTTTTAAAATATTGCTTGAATTTCATTTCTGACGAAATTCAATTAACCTATAGATCACCAAGAAATAAAACATTTAAAATTAAAATGGATACATAAACTATTTACCATTGTCCGTTATTGATGTAGGGTTTATTTTTAATGAGTTTTAGTGATTCATTTACTAGTAGATGTAAAAATTGAAGGGCCTATATAATTGGATTTTTTTGTTAATATATCAATGTGAATGATATACACACATACATATAAGTGTACAAGTAAACACATGCGCACTTATTGTTTGATACTAATGTAATTTAATATAAATTAGTTTATATACTAATTCGAAAATTTAACTAACAAAAAAAAAAAAACAAGTGAAAAATTATTAGATTTAACGATAAATACTTTACGAGTTGAACAGTTATATGCGGTGTAGGAAAAAAATTGTCGTATTGATAAATAAATATACATTTCAGAATAACATGGTCTCATAAAATGTTAATATTAATAATATTTATTAATAAAATAAGTTTCTGTGAATATTACATTGTTTAATATACGAAAATAAATTATTTTATTGTAATATTACGTTAAAAATATTAAGTCTGTTCCATTTTAGTATTTGAGGGGAAAATGTTATACTTTTACAATGATACTTATTTTTCTATTCTAATATCCGGTAAGTAAAATTGCAACAAAAGTTTTGTGTCATATTAAATATGATCGGGAATTAGACCACAAAATAAGTTTGCGACATCATTCTATGTTAGACTCCTAAAACCGTAACAGGAATTTCGTATATTATTTCATAATACATATTTATTTAATTTTCAGAATTCGCATACTTTTTTTCATTACTAAAACAGTTTTTTTTTAAAAAAATGGGTACAAATCCATTAATCTTATCACTAAGTATTTCTAAGTACTATAAAATATGAAAATAAAATAATTAGTTTGTATTTGCAGTTTAATATTCAAATCAAGTAATGACTTTTTATATAGGAAAATGTTGATTGATCATTGATATTAGCTGTAGGTGTACCGTGTACCTATATAATTTAAAAGTAGATAGATACTAATAAGTTAAATTAGGTTGTAAATTATAATTAATTACTTGGATCAACTGAAAATAATATGTGTTTGACGCTGAATAAGAGTAGAAGTTTTTTAAAACAAAAAATAGGTCAATTAAATATTACAATTATGAGTGTAACCACTTTTGAAATTGTTTTCACTTCCGTTGTCTGCGGGTAAGAATAAACATAGGAATTGGACCGGGAAAAAAGCCAAAACACGCAACCGTTTTTAGAATATCTTGTAAATGGATATAGAACACGAGTAAACAAAATCCGCAATAATAGCTGCAGCTGGCATGGCTGGATAAAATAAGTCCGGAACATATTATTGAACCGGAAGTAATTGCCGCTGCGAACTTTGAACTCGTCAATTTTCGGACAGAGACTCGCGTTTCGAACTCCCAAAAACTTACCAATTGCTTATTGCGACTGAAATCCTAAGGCCATTGCCCAGTTTTTGTTTTAAAAGTTATGTGGTTAACAAAAGTGGTGTGTGTGTGTGTGTGTGTGTGTGCGCGTGCGTGTGTGTGTGTGTGTGTGTGTGTGTGTGTGTGCGCGTGTGTATGTGTGTGCGTGCGTGCGTGCGTATGTGTGTGTGTAGGTTGGTAGGTTTGTATATATGTGGGTATGACGTGCAACGTGCAAATAGTGAACAGCGGCTAACCTGACGTACCGAGACCGTTGTTGCTGTGTAAGAATTGGCCCTTGTCCGGAAAAACATGAATTGCCATCGTCTCTTGATTTGGGCTACCACCTGCAAACGAATAGTTACAAAATAATGTGTAAAATCATAACACTAATATGGTGTTCATATTATGGTGGCATACAGAAACAATTTGCGATTCTGTTTCATTTATTTCGGAAATCTTGTAGGTATATAAATACTAAAAAATTGATGCGAAAGATGACGGTTGTTAATAAAACAGGGCAAAGTCTATGATTTTTTCAATTAAAATCATTCAAATTTACTCAGATACATCAATTTGATATTTTCTTTATGGTATTTTCCTATTCAGAAATAGAACTCGTAATTTTCTGAAGACTCGTTTAACATCCATTGGGGAATCATAAAAAACACCCAGAGTTATAAAAGCTTATACATATTTTAAGAACTAAAACATAAATCCTACTTAAAGTTTTCCCGTCCAAAAACTATTGATTCACTATTCCGAGCTAATATATTATTGATTTATATAATATGTAAGATGGAATTGGTTCCTAGTTCATCGAAAATGTAGTAAGCATTTTTTTTTTAAATAAGTATTCAAAGTATTCAATTTACTTCGAGAGTGTAACAAAGCATCTGATTTCAAAATAATAACTTTTATTTAATATATCAAATGTACATACCTCTCCATTGAGAAAACAAAACAATGTTGCAACACAAAGTCCCTAAAAAAAAAAAGTTTATTAAAATTGTAAAATACTTTAAAACATTGTAAACAAAAAAATTTGCATGTTTATGATCATAAGCACAACTAGAGGGGGGCTGGGGGCTTAGTCCCTCCAAAAATTATAATAGCCCCCCAAAATAAATTATTGAATTGATTTATAAAATATTTTCAGTTCCCCGTTACAGATCCATTCCTCTCCGGTCTAAAAATCGATAAGCTTTTATTCGCCAATAGCATTAGTAAGTACTCAGTAGGTAATACACTAATACGTTCATCATCGTTTCCACGTGATTATTTTCTACTGTTGTTTTATTACTTATATTTTATTACTTTAATGCTTTATAATGGAAAGCTCAAATAAAAAGTGTTTTGACATACTCAACGTTCATAAAAAAGGCAATTAAATACAAATGAAGTTCTTCAACCCAGCATTGAACAAAATATTGAAATCACTCAAAATATCTCAAAAGACTCGCAGCAGACTCTGAGGATTGTTCCAACAAAAATGATTTAAAGCAGAGAGTTATTGGAAATTAAACGCATTTTTTGTTATTATGGACACAATAATTTCAAACATGAAACGTAGATTTTCTACAGAAAGTCTACAAATTGCTACATCAGCTGATTGTTTGATGCAATTTGATTTTAATGGTAGTTTGTATCTAATTGATCATTATAAAGCAATTAAATATATAATTTTTTTTTAATAAAAATACTTCTAGACTTTGGAAATTAATTAAGTATTTAAGCTTAATTCATTGTTACATAGTCCTAACTAATTGATGAAATAATTACAATAGTTAAATTAATTTAACTATTGTAATTATTTCTTTATATATTGTTATTTAGTAACTGATACAAATTAATATAGTATTTTAAATTTTAATGTGTTTTTCAGGATTTATTTGAAATTAATAAATGTGATCTTAAAAATGCAATGGCTGTCTTTTTTACTGCAATAATGAAAAAACAGATAGTTTTAGTGTCATTCAAGAAAATTTATCTAAAAATGTACTTCCAAATTTTTATAGGATGGTTCAAGTTGCCAATATATTGCCAATTTCTTCTGCAAGATCAGAGCGTGCATTTTCTGTCATAAGGCGAATTAATACGTACTTAAGTACAATGGAGCAAGATAGATTTAGTAATATATCGATATTGAATATTGAAAAAGATGTAGAAATTGATCCTGAGATAATTTTGGAATAATTCACAGCCATCAACAAAATAAAAATGAATCTTATATAAATATATAATATGTTAATAACTATTTTACGATGCATATAAATAAAATATATAAATATTTTACTTTATTTTTTAATAATAAACGCCATAGGTACGGCTTTTACATACTAAATATAAGTAAATGCTGATTTTAATGGTGTTTAAATTTTAAGATGATGGATCGGGGGGTGTGGAGGGCATAGCTCCCCACGGGTTACTTTTGGTATAATATTGAGGTGGGGCTATAGCCCCCTCCCCCTAAGATTTTGAGCTAGTTGCGCCACTGTTTATGATTATAATTTTAGCAAACCATTAAAATCAAATGTATTAAATATTTAGTCAATTTTATCTTCAAAAAGGATTTTGTATTGGTGAAAGTTTAGAGAATAAGATTTGATTCTAACTTTGTGCAGATCATTACAATCGATTGTATATGATTGGACGTGTAATAACTAATATTTGTATGTTCGGTACATAAAAATAAATAAATAAATAAATAAATAAGGTATGATGATTTCAAAAAATGAATCTTAACTTTGAATATTTTATTTTAAAGTAATATTAAAAACTGTAGACAGAAGAACAATTTTTGTGCATTTTATTTCCATGGCTTAAAAATGCAATGAAAATGTAATCATATGGCTTTTTAGTTATAATTTGAAACTCATAATCTTCGTTTCTTAATGCTGGAATGGTCTTTGTTTTTTATTTTTTTAATAAAATATGTAGCTGATTTTAATATTATTTTTTTCTCTCGTAAGCATTTATAAAGTTATAGTCAAGACAAAATGCGTGCATACATTACCACAATATTGTTTATTTGCTTCTATGTTTGTTTATTTTTATAATACAAATACCTAATTTTGTGTTTTGTAACTTGTAATTTTAATGTAGGAGTATACAAATATTTTGTCTAAAAACACTAGAATTGAGTATAACTATTTTAAAAATTAAAATGTATTTATACCACGTTGATATTAGTTTTGTTGTTGTTTCATGTTTTTGTTGTTTTTCGAATGACGATGAAATATATACAAACAATTATACCTATCCGGTAATCAACATGAAAATATAAGTTATTACCCTATCTTTATTTACTTTCTAAACGTCCTCCAAGTACATATTCTCCAATAAGCAAGACGTTGAAAGATATACACCTTTATCAACTTTTTGATATCTAAAATAAAATGAACTAAGAATATAGTATGATAATTTTCAATATTATTTCATGTTACAATAGATAATAATATTAGATTTCATAAATATGAATACAAATATTATTTATTTTACATAAATATTAAAGTATTTGTAATTTCTATTAATACTTATCTTAAAATAAAATACCTCGACACTTGACTGACTGGCATCAAAATGGTTCTATATTAATTTTAGGCCTTTATAGAATCATTATATCATTAAATTAATTATTAACTAAATAGGTTTAAGTCGATTTTGAACATTCATGTATAGTTTTATAAATTGCTTTACACTTTTGGCTTTTGACAACAATTCTCTCATAATTTGTATCGTTTTTGCTTTTATATTTAATAGCCACTATAAATATAAGTTTACGGAAGGATTTTTAAATTACTTGTTGTGTGACTACCAGCGGCAACGTAATTTTCTATATTTTGATGTTTTCAATTCAAATTTCCATCTTTTAAAGGTTTTGACGTTTTTTTATAATTTAAATTAATTTCCCCGATTAAAAGAATACATAAATAGGGTTTTTATCACACCTTTTCTCTGACATAAACTAATATTTACATCGTTTTGTAGTTACTTTTCAGAGTTTTTCGTGTAATTGGAAGTCGAAAGTGTACCACGAGGCATTATTTTTTCTTGATTGTTCTAGATAATATGTTAGTGTATACAATATAATATAAGTGAATTATATAGCTGGAGAGTGAATACCAATATATTACGAAAGCTAATAGCTTACTACACTGAAAAATAACTATAATAGCGATGACTATGGTCTATGAGTAAAGGTTTTTCTATATAATATAAGATTATTAGATTTCAGGAAATTTTATGAGTCTAGAGTCCTATAAGCTATTGATATAACTGAGTTTGTGTGTGTGTGCTCGACTTTTCGAGCTCATAAAGAAATCTGAAATAATGACTACTAATGTTTTTGTATTTAATGTAAACAATTTATTTTTGTTAAATTTTATATCACTATGTTATATTATGTAAATAAAATATTTTACCTGACAAACAACTTTTTAAATCTTGTATTTTTCTACATATTATAACTGTTAAATGTTATTTAAATACAAAAACTTATTACTTTATTTTTCTCAGACGTTAAGACTATCCAAGAGGCAAGAATTAAAATTTCCTTATATCAATAAAAATCACGTAGTAGAAAAAAGAAATTATACCAAATAGAATAAATATAGTAGTCAAAAATTGATAAATCACTGAAGTAATAAATGCAGTTAATAATAAAATACAAAAAGTATTAAATGTTTAAGCAATTATTGGGATATTATTGTTAATGCGCTTCGATTTGTATACAATCTAATTTTATTATAAAAATTATATTCTAAGAACTTTTGAATTCCTATTTTAAAAAAATGTACCTATTATGTATTATTATTTTTTCAATTTTATTTTTATAATTTAATAGTTTTAAAACTGGGAAATTATATTATAAATTATTATTTATATTGTAATACGGTTATGAAAATAATCAAACTCTCAAGTCAGCGTTTATTATACATGTTATGTTCCAGATTTTCACTTTTTACATTTACAATATTGCGTGTTACAATTTTTGTTAAACAACTTAAATTGGTTGAAAAATATAAGTACTATTAAATAATACATTTATATTCTTTTAATTAACAAAATGTTTAGAAATTTGATTTCTTCTATTTAATTTTTGACAAAAAAAAAAAAAAAAAACTGCAAGCAATAAACTATGTATTCAACTTTTTTTATATAAAAAATCACAATCTTAACAAAAGAATAAAATATGTAGAAATAAAAAAAATGTTTCTTCTTAATCGCGTACAAGATAAAACTAACGGCCTATAAACAGTACATTTATATTATAACGCTAGGTGTTACACGACACTGCTGTAATTATTGTAATTATTATATGAAATATTTTGGACCTAAGTGACTCGGAACGCACTTTTCGATTGGCCCGGGCATTAGTGTTGATCCGGCGATCGGGAGTGAGGGGCTTACACGGCTTTGCCTCCTCGAATACTTCTAAAGTCTGTTAAAAAATAATCTGAAACAAGATGTCATGGCTCTTACTTGGAACGAAGACGTGGTGGCTGACACGACTTCGTAGAACCGTTCCCAAGGGTGTTGTTTGGGCGGCCGGAATGGTGTGAGCAGGTAATGGAGGCCAAGCAACGGCAGCAATAGTAACGTGGCTCTAAAAGCCTGCAGCAGTGTCCGGGATGGAGTGCTGTTGGACAGATGTGACGGCCCTGCTTGTAGCTTAACCCACAGGACTCGGACAATATTGCACAAAAACACTAGATTGAGTGCCATCGACATACACACCGGCACAACTAGTACCTCCGTAAATGGTGACTCATTGATCCAGCACCTAGGGGATGCAATCAATCGATTTCCGAGATTAACCCAATTTATGTAGAACCGTTTTAAACGATTTTATGATCAAAATCAAAAAACTAGAAAAAAAAAATAATAATAATAATTTTAACAATAAATTTAAAGACTTTCTAGAGAATGATTGTTTCCTTAGTCATAAATGAATTTTTCATCTAATGATTTAACATTCTAAATACATCTACCGTATATATCCTATTTTCAGGATGAATTGAACCGTAACAATTCGTACATACAAAACAATGTGTTAAAAAAACTTGAAAAGTACATAATTATATTATACGTATTTGACATTTTTACTCACTCAGATGTATGGTCGTTGGCGATTCGGAGTAATGAATACAAGGAAATGACGACTAGTGGCGTCGACCAGGCCAGTGTCCATGACCAACGGACTAGAGTATCTTCGGATGTAAAGGCGAACACGAGAAGGGTGTGTAAATAAAATCCTTCGGCTAACATCCACGCATAGTTGGTTAGCAGAAAGTAGTGTAGAATAACGTGCAGTATTTGACACCACCACTACACAGATAAATAAAATATATCAATAAATTATAAGTTATTACAATAAAACACATTCAATTTTGCACAACATAAAAATGATGCGATAAAATAATAATGGAATAATACATATATCGTTAAACACAATATTTGAGTAGAAGTGCTTTAAAGAAAGAATAATAACTCAGGTTTAGTACGATCTGGGTTTCTACTGTTCTAGTTGGGAAAATACACCGCTTAAAATATACAATAAATTTTGAATGAAGATTGGAGTGATAATATATAAATGCAAAAAATTGATAAAGATTAATAGTATTTTATCATTCTTATTTTACCAAAAGAAATAATAACGAAAAACCATTCATGCATAAAAAAAAATAATTTTGACAATTTAATAATTAAAGGCCATAATTATATTTATTTTAGTAAGATAAGTTACCATCAATTTTATGTTTTAGGGCTTTAAGTTTAACCAACGCTAATCATGGATTTATTAAATCTTATGTTAAAAAATCATCAGAAGTTTTGGCCCCATCACCGTTTTTTTCCCTAATTTTATAAAACTTGGAACATGATTGTTTTCGTATATATAGACGATTATTACGTTATTTAACTATTTTTTTCCCCTCGATCAAAATGTTGGATTTGTTCAACAAAAGCAGTATACAGAGGTAAAAACCAATTAAAAACTGGTTTTTATTATTATTATTGGCCATAATATATTTTATTAGTTTTCATTTGAAATATGATTCCAAAGAGGGAATTTCAGTAAAATGTATATTTATAGGTATAATATCTCAAATAAAATAATTACGTAACTTACAAGTATATCACAAAAATTGGGTCTTATTTTAATCTAGAAATACATTAAAAAATGCACACGTAAGAGTTAAGAGCCAGAAGAAAAATAATCTTTTACATTTGTGAAAGTAATCATTTCTGCCATATTTGGCTGTTTACTCTCCCGATCTATTAATAAGTAAAATGTCTATGTGATTTGTGTTGTAGACTTGTATACAATTTAAATTACAAGTGGTATAAAATAAAATTACTCATTGTATCAAAAGAACTATAACGTCAGTTGTGGGTCGAATTTGTACATTATTTTCAAGTTTTTCCTCATTTTTCCTTGTATTTTTGAAAAGTACTGAGGAAATCGAAAAATTATCTTTCTAATATATTTCTATTATATATTCTAATATAATTCGTAATGTAAAATGTTACTTTATGAAACTTTTGGTGTGCTTACCTACCCAAAAGTTTTATGACATAAAAAAATAAAACATCGCCGAAAAACCTAATTATGTTCCTTGTATTGCTCAGAATTTGAAACTGCGAAAAAATTGTCGGATGATGACTAAAATTGTGTACTTACATTTTGTCACTCATAAATCGTTTACAGAAAAATATATGGTTAATAATAAAATAAGTAAAGTTGGTGAAGAATGACGAGTGCTTCACGCCAGTGAATGGGATTGGCATCCGCGTTAATGTGCATGCGCTTGGACTTATAAATTATCGCGCGCAATCATTATCATTATCTCATATCACATAATCTCAACATATTTATCACATTATTTTATTATTCAAATTTAATTCAAATTTTTTTAAGTGTTTAAAAACCACCGATTTGTTATGAAAAACCACGTCGGATAGGTAACAGGAGTACAGGACAGAGTAAATAACTACCAGAATGGGACTTCGGCCTCCTCGCTCGCTCGCTGCGCGAGCTCACTGCGAAACTTACATCGAAAAAATCCCCCGATTTGATATGAAAAACCACGTCGGATAGGTAACAGGACAGAGTAAATAACTACCGGAATGGTCCGGCTGCGCGAGCTCACTGCAGAACTTAAATCAAAAAAATATATGCTATAATATAATGTAAGCATATAATATAAGCTAAACCATATGATTTATTACATTCCTTACACTTTAAATTATTATCCATAATAACCACTTGATAATAAAATAGTGTTTATTATTTAAACACTATTTGAATTAAATTTGAATAATAAAATAATGTGATAAATATGATCCGAGTCATGGATAATTAAAGTTCCAGCGCATGCGCATTAACGCGGATGCCAATTGCATTCACTGGCGTGAAGCACTCGTGAAAAATGGGAGACCATACTGAAATATTTTGGGTGACACCTCCAAAACCAAATCGATTTCCTTATGTGATTAAAATTATAAAATATTTTTGTAATTTAAAATTGTATAATACCATATGGTATTATAATAGCAAGTTAAGATTTTTTTTTGTAAGGTTATAAACATTTCATTAGTGTCATTTACTTGTAGTTTTATAGGCTCGGATTAAAATATAAATTACCTTTATGTACTAAAAAACAGTTCTACTTTAACAATATTTATTTTTTTTACTGACCAACATTATACTGGATCTATATTTTATCTCGATGGTCTTTTAGGTTAAATATTTTACTTATAAACTCTTCCTTGATTATATACCATTAATTTTCAACGCAAGTCTTTTTTTACGTCAATAAACTTCAGAAAAACGCCAATGAAACCACCACTCCGCTGGATAGATAGGTAATTTTTTAATGTTTTATCGTAGAGAAATAAAATAAAAAAATAAATGACACAAATATTTTTATTTTTTAAGGATTAACAGACTAGAGAAAAAAAATTAATACCTACTTTAATCACACACTATACCTATATCAATTGATGATCACAATTTCCTGAAAAAAGTAGATGAATCATTTATAATGTCGTTTTGGGAGTTAAAGGAAGGTTGAACGCGAGTCGGATAAAACAATAGAACAATACATTTATTGACAAAAGTTCACTTGTCAAGACCTCTTAAACGGGGTGTGACTGATAATCAACTAATGGAATCCGATGGGGATGAAAAATGATAAAAATATAGCCAATGTCTCCTTATTTATTAGGATACACGTCAAGGGTACCGTTTCTTTGGGCATCTGACAAACGTAACTAGGATAATTATTTCAGTTTAAAAATTATCATAATATAAGCAAATTAATATTTTATTGTATAGTAAAAAAATCGAGAAATACTATAGTATATGAATAACAAACGCTGATTACTTTAGTAAATATCTGTTTCTGCAATTATATATAAAAAACAATCGATCGCTGTAAATTATTTTACAGAACATTTGTAATATCATAAAATGTTAAATCGTATTTATTAGTTGTATTTACTGGATAGAATAATAAAATGTTTTTTGTTTAATTTTTATAATCTACATATGCACAGTAAATATTTATGCACTTGATAAATATTCTATTTTAAAATAAAAATAATTTTCACTTTTGCACGGATGCACGATTGAATTTTAAGTAAATCCTTTAAAGTGAAGAGAATGTAAATCCCAGGCAAATAGCGTATTTTCACGCAACAATCGAGAACAAATACTCTTCAAATACAACTCTCGTCAATATTTTTTATTATTTGTTTTGTTCATTTTGTTAAAAATAATGGACGATGGTGAAATCTGTTTTAACTACATTTTTAAATTTAACTATTTTCATGGTTATCGATAAACCACAAGTTTTTGTTTCAGGTTACATTTAAGATATAGGTATTAAATATGTATTACCTAAATAAATGTAGTTAAAGGTATAAATCAATATAATATCTATACCGACTGGTAAACATATCATGTGTCATTATAATGATCGCATTTTCATATTTTCTATAATTATCAATTATAATGAACATACCAATGTTTAATCAGCATGCTTAATATAATGTACAGACAAGCTACCTAATGACAAGTATACTGGTATAGAGTTACTGAGACACAGTTAAATGTGTTGATCAACATAGGGGTTGGTAGGATATTTTATGGATAAGACTAAGGAATCAGCGAGCGTGAAATGCAATAAAATAATCTAAAACCAATTGGTATTTACTGCTTTAAATTCTGAGCGAGGCGAGCAATGTGTTGGTTTTCACAATAATGATGCTTTTTTTTCTTTCTGTAAACTCTTTTACGGGTTGTAAATCTGTGCCACAACCCACAAGTCTCATGTAGTATAACATACACAATCAGAAAGTGGACACAGATGTTATTGCAAAAGGCCATTTTTCAGTTGGCTTATTATTTATGTCCGGTACGAAAGAATAACTGGAAAAATAACCATTTAATATTAGCCCTTACGTGTTGACTTAACGCACGTTTAGTTATGGCTGATGTAGCTAACAATTTGGTGAACAATTATTATAAAGGTAATTTAATATCTAATTAAAGTGTTGACGCGAATTGTACTGCAGTCTGCAGTAGTAGGGATTATACCAGATTTTTAAATTGTTTTTTCTTTCTGTTTTTCATTGGCAATTCCAGTATGCGTGGCTCAGTTTTATGGATTAATATTATGTCGATATTAAATATTAAATAACAAATAAATAATATTTTATGGCATAGGGTTAGGTTGAAAAAATACAAGTAATAGAGGAGAGGAGCGATCGGCATTCTTAACCTATCTCTCCTGCGTACGCCAATGGATATATATGAGTATAAATATTTAACAATAAACATTTTACATTAAAATAAATCATTGCTATAATAAGCACCTATAATAATTTATATTGACCAAAGCAATTTTTTTTAATACTTAATATATTATTTATAATGTCATAAATTGATGATGAACCTATATAACTTCGAATAAATCACCCCTTGTAATGATAAACAAACAATAGTATCTCATTATTTATTAATTTAAATTGTTTTTATTGATAATATACATTTGCAGACACTTTAAAGTAATATTGAAGGGAGCATTCCATATTTTACGTTGAAGTTAATAAAAATAATTTAATTTAGGTCACAATACATGCTGGATTTTTTAAATCTAAAACTAAAGATTAATCGATACACTTGAAAGGCAAAAATGTGTTCGGATATCGGAGGATTTATTTTCTAATGTAATGTTTTAAATTTTAATGAATTATAATAAAAATTTAAAGAGCTTATAGAATAATATGTCTGTTAAGTTTTTACTTAGTTTTAATATATTTGTATAACGATTATTTTTTTGAGTAATTATTTCAAGTGGCAATAGTCTTCTGTTGACAATGTTATTTGTTACTCACCTATATGAAGTTCTTGTGGAATACATTTTATAAATTAAATGTAAATCAGTTTTATCAAAGCCCACCATCTACATTACTATAATGTAAATATTATAAACAATAGTTTTTTAATGATATAGATTGTACATCATTAAAAAGTGAAAATATATAATATTGTCAATGCTTTAGTTTTGTTATTTTTTATACAGGTTAAATAACTAAAGCCATATTTTATTATAGACTTGTTTATTTAAAATTTTATTACTTTATTGAAACGTTTTTATGTAATTCAGAAAGGATTTTCGAAACCATTAAAGTATTTGATTATCATCATAAAATTAATAAATATTTGGGTTTTATTCAGAAAGTTTAAATCACACTTTTATTCTTCCAATTTGTTGTAAGTATATCATAAAAAAATATACTATATTAGTTATATAATTACATGTTATATATTGTACAGCTAACAAAAAATATTGTTAAGTATATATGTATACATATATATATATAGTTTCACTCATGAAATATAAGAAATATACATTTTTCCTAAAATAATAAGGCTTAGTAAATTTGACGGGATATTATTTTTATGTAAAATAAATGAACACAGAATGTTTGTTAGGATGATTTGAAAAATAATGAGGAAAAAAAGGTTAAAAAAAAATAATAATGACAATACTGTTTTGATGGATAATTGATAGAAATTGAATTAGAAACATGATAGGTAAGGTATCTAATATAGTTCTGAATGTTTTGAATGACGGTATATTTTCTATTTGAAGGTAAAATAATGAAGGGTAGAAAAATATTGTTATTGTACTTGGTTTGAAACCCTTTGGGTATTTTGTTAGAATACTCAACCTACTTCACCAGTTAAATTTATGCACAATGGTTCAGAAATTTACATACCCCGTTGTGAAGTACGACTGACGGATGCTCAACGACCAGTCTGTACCATAACAGCCAGAGAAGATTATTAATGGCAAATGACGTGAACATGTGTGTATGCAGTGTGTTGCGTGCACATCTCAGGGACCTGTAAGTACAAAGGTAAACGTTTATATTATGTTTTGCATAGCAATATTATGTTTATATTTTTGACAATATTACGTAAAATGAGCAAATTTTAAGTAAATAAGTAAGTTTTTTTTTTTTTTTTAATTGAAGCACATAAAATTTATACTTTATTCAAGTTTTTATTGTTGATTAATATAATTTCAACAAAGGATACATAGATATGTTTACCACTAGGCATTTGATACGTGAAGGAAAATCGAAGAAGTATTATCGTTTCAAACCATACTACCATAGTGTAGTGTAGTAGTGTTATATTTGTTGTAGACGTACACACCAATAAACTTGAAAAATTTTCTATGTAAGTATTATGATTTTATGAACTTATGAATTATATCCTACACATAGAATTCGAGAAACACACAAAAGTTGAACAGAGATAAATAGATGTATTGGATATCAATACGTCATTGTATTTTAGATTCGAAACGAAGCAAAGGAATGTATCGGTTTCACAATGATGTTTTTTCGCTAAACTTTTTTTTTTGGATAGTAAATATGTAGGTACCGATTACCGAAACTTGCAAGCAAAATAGTTTTAAGATCGGAAATTGAATATTAGACAGGTCATTTTTCAATTTTCTTAGAAGTTTTCTTCAGCGAGAGATAGAAAAAAATTTATTCGTTGTCTTGCATCCGATTATATATAATTTGATAAACAATCTAGTAATTTAGTGTTATGTGACTTGAAAATGTAATTTAAGGTACACCTTAACATTTGAAATATCGGATTTCTGACTAATTCCAATACTATACACACAATATTCGTTTTAATTTGATTAGATATTTTCGGGTTGAACAAGAACTGAATATTGTATTATTGATTCAAGTATCAAGTTTATACAATAATTTTAGCACCTGGTATACATACAGGTAACAATTATATAAGATAAGATTATCAAAATCTATTTACCAGTATATTATAATCAATCTTTGTTCAAGATTGTTTTTTGAAAGTAATTATGTACATTGCTATCAAATTTAAATACATAAGTTAAGTAGCGAAACAAAGACTAGCACTTTTACACAAAATAGCTTTTTATTAATTATATTTAAAATTTAAAATAAATCATTTATTTTAGCAATTAAATTTGAATTTAAGTTTATATGTTCATTAATCACATTGAAAATAAACGACGAATCGATTTATCAGCTGTAACTACGATTATTATCATCACGAGTAGATAACCGTAGTAGTAATGAATTCGAAGTACGTCAAAGCAGTTTTGACTCGAGACTCGAGAATATTTATTTATGTTTTCCTTAAAACATTATTCAATCATGACTAAATATTCTTACATTTTGTTTGTAACGTTATTTTCTTCAAAAATTGAAATCTTACTTGTAATATATTATATCTTAAAAGTGTATAGATTAAGAAGTACAAACAAAAAAAGAACGGGTGGGCCTCGCTTTGCTGTACAGTTGGGGGTGGAGTGTACCTCGTTTATAGGCTAGGTCATTATTACAATGGATTTGTTAAATTTGAATGCAATGATAGATATCATTGTATACGAATAACGATTCTGAACGGAGTTAATATGTTTGTCTAAAATGTGTATATAATAATATAGTATTTTCT
>JAIPRK010001110.1:0-31056 GCA_025469195.1 Chaitophorus viminalis
GTTAATGAATTTAAATATAATTAGAATTTAAAAATGAGACATCGAACAGCAAAATTGAATTGAATAATCCGGATACTCCGGATTACCTGTCAAATCCGGATTCACTAAATTCGGATTTGATAAATCCAAATAATCCGGATTTTTTAAATCCGGATATGCCCACCACTAGTTTAAACAGGTGATAAATTTTTTCCCTAAATAAAATATAATGTAGGCTTAAACTAAATAAAATAACAATTATATGACAATAGTCGATAGATAAACTTGAAGTATTGTAATTTAAAAGTATAACATGGAATAAGAAAACCTATCAGTGTAAAAATCATAATAGTATAAATTCTAAAAATATTCTCCACGCCATATAAGTCATAAATAATTAAAATACTACTCACAGATATATAAAGTAGGTAATTTACATTATCCAACAATTATTATGTTGTAGTTCATACATGTATTCCAAGTATTAATTCGTTTCCTAATATCATTATATGTCTTATATTTAAAACCCTAAGTGTGAATAGTATTCATTTTGAGAAATTTAAGGGTAAAATATTAATAACGTACATGCGATATCAATTTTCGATTTGTAATCATATTTTTGAATACATTCATACATATTAATTAATACATTTCATAAATATTTTCACAGTCGATTGTTATAATTATATTGTTTTTATCGAATATTTATTGAAATACAATCACGTCTACTATGACAATATCAGGAGGTTCAGTTTTATCAAATACATTTTGAATATTAGATTTGCAGCAAAACACGAAAAATTATATTTTTGCTGAAATTTTAATAATATGTTTCATTGGGCTCGTTTTTGTGATCTAATTCGACGAATTTACGATCAATAATTGAACGTACAATTATTATATTATGGTCGATAGCAAAGTTATCCTTATAATATCATTGCTCTAGAACAATTATTTTATACACGGTATTCAAGAGTTATTGAATTTAGTGTCAGGGTCTTTGTGACTTTATACACACACAATTATTACCCATTGTAGTGTACTGCTAACTGCAGCCTGGGTAGTAGCCTGTATCAACATAATGTCGGATTCAATTTAAATGCAGATCACGATATTTTTACCCTATAATGATAGTTGCGAAAATGACGAAAACAAACAATGAACTGAAACTAGAGCAAACACAATTGGACGGACAGACGGACGGACGGACATGCGGAGAGCGAGAGAGAGTGTATAAACGAAATAATTGGAGTGCGTTTTGTACACTGTGTGAAACTAGTTATTTCCCCTCCTAAACAGAAAATAATAGAGTTTAAAATGCATGATCGCTTATGATTATATATAGACGTTCAAATGGGCTTCGCTTATAATTCGATGTCCCAAAACAGATTTAATAGGTTTGTGTAGCCGGTGCAGTAGTAAATATAACAATATATTGGTACTTACATAAAAATATACAATACTCGCGCGTACATTATATTATATTACTGCGGTGTATGCACATGGATTTCATAAATTTCGCGTTCGATTTACACACCAACAATAGAAAATAGACATTATTATTTAGCGGTATGTAAAATCGAAAAATCCCACATAAAACGTACAATGTCGATAAAACGCTGTCCGCTCGTATATGACATGCAGGTACGCATTATAATATTATATTTATGTCTGTACAAGGATATTATAATAAAGTTGGGAAGATAAAACACATCGCGTTCCACGAATACATTATAGACGTATGATTATGTATGTACATACATTAATACATGTATATATAATATATTGGATACTTACTATTATACTGTTAACTACGTCTTCTGCACAGTGTCATAGAAAATTTTCACACGTTCACTTTTATTTCGTCTGACACGCATTCGCTCATTTCGTATAGAGAAATATGTATATTATATAGTATCACGTCAGATAGTAGCATAGCCAAAAATCACGCATTAATTCACTTGCGTCGCCAAGAATCGTGATCCATAGATTGCATAATAATAGGGAAAATAAGCCGAGCAAAATAGATTATATTTTTTTTTTATTTACGATATTCGAAACGTGAAAGAAGTGAATTTATTATACACTGTATATAATAAACTATCATATATAGTCTGAAAATACGTAACTTAAATATATCACGAATTGTTATTTCGAACCATAGACGTGTACCTATGTTTGATACCCAAATTTGATTGCGTACGTATATGGAACGAAGTCTGCTGTTACTGTTTACGTTTTTCGTTTGTATCTGGAGCAACAGTGGATCTTGGGAAAACCCTTGTTGTATCTCGATCTCTTAGTAATAACTCTTGAGAAATGATTGGATTGCCGGCTACTGATCTAGACCTGGTGTAAGATGATGCTGGTAAATCTTGGTCCGATGAATAGTAAGTAGTCCTCGGCAAAGAAATCATATTATTATTAATCCTGTTTCTCCTGGGAATGTCAAGAAAATTGCTTCGATATCTATTATTAGAACCTCTGAAAATATCAAAATTCCAAATTGTTAAATTTCTGAATTTATACAGAGTTTATAAACCACTAAGTTATTTCTTGAATTTAAAGTCCCCGCTATATTTGGTTCACACGTTGAAGAGGTATACTTATTTCGTTCTTAATATTCAGTGCACGTTCTTAACACATAATAACATTTTAACAATATGAATGTTTTTTATTATGTGTCATTATTGTTATTCGGTTAGTTTACAATTTTTTTCGGACAAAATAAATAGTCAAACATGGAAATAAATAACCTTTAAATCCTAGTATTCAATATAATGACATAATATAATGAATAATAATAATATAATGTAATAAAAAAAATTAAAAAACATTCTTCATCCACCTTCTCACAAATTCTTAGATGTATATAGTTGATTTGATTTTATATTCTGAAGTATATATCGATAACATAATGCCTGTAGATTGTTAACTCAGCTAACTAAAAATTATTATTTTAATAAGGCATAATTTCAACATTTTGTATCAATGTAACCTGTATAGTTTTTTATTATACTTATATACTACTCTACATATGTTAAAAATTTCACAGCAATGATGCAAGTGTGAGACCAAGAAAGAAATTTGATTTTTAGTTCTCTATAATCATAAATTATAATTTCTTTAAAATTATATTACTTAATGTACAAAAATTAATTTTTATTCAAAATATAAATTTGTATTAAATTCAACTTTAAATGCCTATTTGGCCTTTGCATTGAAATCCAAAATGATGCTACTATTGGATGTTATAAAAACGCGTATAAATTGAAACTCAAATTAATTTATAATTGTAGCACATTGTCACAAATTATAGAAACTTTATAAAAGTGTATTTTTAGGTACGTGACAATAGAAGAAATGAATAAGTTGACAAGTGATGCTGTCATAAATCAAACGTAATAAGATATTTCAATACCTGATTGTGTTGTCGACATAATCGTAATTACGATCAAGGTATTCTTGAGCTAAAGGATCTGAGTCATAGTATGCATTGTTCAAATTATTTACAATTCGGTTTCTTGGATAAGATCTTCCATAGCCATTCCGATCAAGAACTGTAGATGATCTATACCGTGAAGGTCCAACATTATCTCCTAGCCCGTAAGATTGAAGGATTTGACTTATTACTTCACCGCCGGGATAATATTCGCTGTTAGCATCCATTTCCAACCAAGCAGGATTTATATAACGGTTTATCTGCCCATTAGCAGTTATGGACATCGAAACTAACTGTAAAAAAAAAATCCCAAAAACAATACTTAATAACGTTTACTTTAAAATATTATTGTACACATAAGTTGGATACTTTTATAGTTTATATCACTGTAAGCTTTAACGATATTAATGATTATTACCATGCAAATGATTGATGACAAGTCCATGATTTCCTACGGACAAATTGATTCTTTGGATGAAACGTTATAAATGTAAATTATTACTTCTTACTTCTATATATAATATAAAAAACGTATTAATGTGATCATTTAGCTGTGACAAAACGTGATGCACTGGATAAATCTTAATATATTGTCGACCATAAGGTCGATATGTGGTTTTATTTGCCACTGGATGATGACAAAAACAACTTAAAAATTTGCCTTTATAAATTATTTAATGCGACTGTTTATTTAAAAGTTTTTGTTTGGGTTTATATAACCTCTTATAAGATCCTAAAAACCACCGTACAACCTTCGACTAAAGGACAGCATTTATCTTAATTACTGACCATCGGAGACATATGAAAAATTCAATTACTATTTATTAGTTCATAATATAAAAGTGTACTCGTAATTCATAAGTTTAACTTTTTTGAGCTTTTTAACACTTAATGTCGAATTCAGAGGTATGAATATAAGTTTTTTTAACTAGTTCTTTGTTATTTACTTAAAAATAAATATGTCTTATATAGCATATCGGCATATTATGTTTAAGATTCTGCAGAAAAAATTTAAGAATAAATTGGTATCACAATGATAATTGTAAATTTTTTTAATATAATGCACCAACAATCTTAGGTAAAAATATTTTAGATCAAGAATAGGAAATACGTAAAAATGTAAAGAAGCCATTACAATATGAAGCAAAAACTGAGAAAATTTGGAAATATTAATAAACTTTATTCATCAGTACTTGATATTATTTTCATAGGATTAATAATTTAGTATTTTATGACTAAGAATGTTATAGAGTATGTCAGTATGATAAAACGTCAGTTGTGATTCAAAATATTTCATATTGTTTCTACATCGAATAAAATTGTTCAGTATTATTAGTTTAACACTATATTATTTTATCAAGTCTTTGATACTAACATTCATTTTTGTGCGATGGTTTTTTAAATTTTTACTTTGTTTTTAATGTATACAGATATATGTTTTAATTATTTCTGTGTTATACTATAGTATTAAATGTTGTCTAGTTTATTTTGTAAAAGTGTAAAGTGTAGTTCATAATCAGTCATACCTAATTGTTTTATTATTTAGTACATTACCTGATTACCAATACTTTTAGATATGAGCATCAAGTGGGGGTGGGCAAAAGGGGAACTCCGAATACGCTCCATCTCTAACGGTTCTCTTTCCGTTCTTATTATATATAAAACTTAGGTACGTATCTTAACTTGATCAAGATAAAATATACATAAACTTATTATACTGTAATATTTTTACATTTTTACTAATTATCTACCATTTGAAGATGCCGTTTTTATTTTTAATTTCAACATAAGTTCAGACGTACAGTGAACTCCTTATTACTTAAGAAAATAAACACATGTAACTCGTTTTGCCTAGGATTTTATCAGTTCAGCGTCGATACGTAGGTACTTATTACGTTTGAAGTATATATTTGATTAAAACATAGAGCTTATGATGTTGATTAATCTTGATATATATAAATGTGTAATATAATATGCTAGGTAGGCACACCTATATTAGACAAATGTGTCCATTGTGGCTTCGCCATTTGTTTTTGTTCATTTTGAATATACGAAATGCGCGGTGTGTCATTTATGACTGCTAAACTAAATAACAATTTGTTGCATATTATTCTGGATTTTTTACTTTTTTAGTTTAATTTATTTTTTATTGAGTTCATATACATATAATATGTAAAACAAAAAATAGTACAACTATGGCAATTAAGATCACACAGGATGTAGAAACTGGGTGGGTAGAACTTTAACTTTTTCATTACTTACATAATATAGGTTATATTTTTTAAAATTTTGAAGTTGTAACAAAATAATTATCCAGAACAATTAATAAATAATAATAAAAGATTGATAAAATATATTATTAAATAATGTTTAGAACTAAATAGTAAATTTCAGGTTTTTCTAACTACATTTTAAAAACACTACTATTATGATGACTTCTGAAAAGTGAACTTTTAAACCGTCTAGGTTCAATTTTAAAATTTTAAAGCAATTATTATAAGTAATTATTAGGATACATAAAAAATAAGCCATACTTTCATTTAAAAAAAAAACTATTTGATACATTATATATATTAAATATTTATTATATAATAAATCATACATTATAAAGAAGTTTTGAAAATATACTTCGAATGTAGGATAATACAAATAAGCACGTTACATTTATTTATTCAGTCAATATTTGGATTTTTTATAATATATTTAATTAAACCAAAACATTCATTATTTCAATCATGAGCTGCATAAGCATAAATAAAATCATGTGTATGTCGTATACAGTCCTTGTTCAGAGATTAAATTTACTTTCTATGTTTTGATAGATATACCTATGTATAGTGGAATACAAACTATTCAATGATGAGTTATAAATTATAATGACTAATGTTGTATAAAACAAATTTGAGATAAAAATTTAGCATTAGAGTATTTGTACCAGTAAAGAAATAAAGAAATGTTTCCAACAACTCTAATCATAAACTTATCACAGACTTTGAAGAATAAGGTCAAAATACGTATATCCATTAAAGTTTTCCCTTCGTTCCGCATACGTGATGGTAAAATAGACTATTGAACATGGGTCAAACGAAAATTTATATTTTTAAAAATATTGATACAAATTAAATTGTATAATAATAATAATTAGTAGGTTGGTACTGAATGTCCCACATCATTGGTATTATTGTATGAGGGAGAAATAATAAAATTCTCATAGTTCAGGTAAAGACATATCTAAAAGATATAGAAGTGTTTTATAGATAAACTTGATTCATACAAGTGTAATCAAGACATAACATTTTATGTTGATGTTTAATTTTTTTTTTTTTAAAGTTTTTTTTAATTACTTTTACAGTTTACTGGGTCAACCCTTTCAGTTCCGAGCGCTGCAGGATACGCCACTATCGCAATACTCACAACAGTTCACACATAACACACAATTTAAAAACTTAAGTCTGTGGAACACCCAGCAAGGACACACTAAAACTAGTATCACAATTAGTAATGAAAACATTAAACATGCATATTAATCCTAGATAATTATTAAATTCGAGTTTATCTTTCTAATATGAATTATTCGGTGAAGCTTGTATTATTTCCTTGTTTATTGGTACTTCAATGTTACTATATTCATTATCAACCTGAAAACAAAATTAAAAACAATATTTTAACTTATTAATCATAAAAATATTCGGTTTATAGTAGGAAAATTTAAGGCAAAGAAGTACGAGTTAGAGTTATATTTATACTGATTTTCAAACATTTTTTTAACTAAAACCATATAGGTAGGTACCATTGTTTATAAGCTTATAAATAATTGACATTAACATAAAATAAGTGATGTTTATGTAATTCTTAACTAATGATTCGTTATACCTATTTTAAGTACCAATAGTACCATTGGTGACTGGTGTACAGAAAACTTATATGACTGTATTTTAACGGTATCATAAAATCTTACTTAACATTCTAACTTCTAACTATCTAACTTTAAACATAACATTTTGCAAATTCACTAAAACTGTAAATTTAATGTTAGATCAATATCTATAAGAGGGTTGACCATTCAAAATCTTTTTTTCATCATGATTCATGGCAATTAAATTCAGATTATTAATAATACGTACACCAATATACACCTCTACACTATGCTTAAAAATAAACTGTATAAATTCTTAAAATAACTTTTTTAGCTGAAGTTACATTGAAAACATTATTTTTATCCATTATATTAAAAACAATGCTAAGTGATAATCAACAATTTGGTACCAAAAGATTTTTTTATTTTTATGGTATAATAAAAAATGAAATTTTCCTTGTTTTATTTCATTTTCAATTTTCGCCACTGGAAAAAATGTCGAGAGCATCTTCCAAAAAAACGATAATTTATCATTCGCTCAAGTCACTGATAAATATAGTGATTTTTAATTTAATTTATCTGTTTCTACGTCTGAAAGCAATTTATTAAGAAAAATACATAAATGTTTGTAAATATTAAGGATAACAATTAAATACTAATATAATTGCATCTACTATATTTAAAGTGCGTACTACGTAGAAATAGTTTTAATCAATAAAATTAAATAAATAGTATCAACAAGTATTTGAATTGAGCTTTGGTGAACTAATCAGTGTTCTTATTATAACCTAAAAAGAAGAACCACACACATTTATTCACATATCGAAAGTGTTTGAAAATAATTTTTAATATTACAGAACAGATAAATTGCTATAGTTATTTATTAAATTTTTAATTCTAAACTTCATCATTTTAAGTAATGGTTTTTTTTTGGAAATAAAAAAATAAAAACAACTTTTATCAATTAAATTGAAAAATGAAATATTACCTATTCATTAAAACCCATAACTATCTAGTCGCAATTCTTAACCGTCAGAAATAAAAATAATTTTTTATATTGTTATAACTTATAAAGTTATAACTAATAAGGGATAATTAATGAATAATAAAATTTATATTGTTATAACTTATAAAGTTATAACTAATAAGGGATAAGTAATGAATAATAAAATATTTGTTAATTTGAGTATTATTACATCCATATGGCTAGTAGTGATGGGCTATATGTATTTATAAGTTTTTATTAAAATAAAGATCCAAGTATATTTGTAACCACTAACCATGGTATCAATAATTCTACTGAATACGACAATTAAATTTTTACGAACTTAATTATCATTAAACTTTGGTCGTAATAAATTGTTCTTTATGATTTTATCAATTAATAAGAATAATATTTTTCTTGTCACTATTATATTAAAAAATATGATAACCAAAATCGATTGTTTTCGAAGAGGATACTAGGAGAAGCCGAGAGAAGAGTACAAAGAAGGTGTGAGATATTTTGTATCTGCATTAATTATTTGGATATAATATGTACATTATATAACTATTATTTGTTTAAATTTAAAAACAAAAGCCAATTATGTATTCAATCATAAAATTATAATAAATATATCAAAAGAATTAAGAAACTATCTGTCACACATTATATAAATAAAACGCATAACAAAATGGTATTGATAGATAACAATGAAAAATCATTCCCATCATATTATAAGTATAGTATGTATAACCATATCACATCAACACATCAATCAAGAATATAGATAAGCTCAAGCACTATATATATCCTTTCTTAAATATAGGGTATAGTTTTAGATAGAAATAAAGAATGTTTCCTTATTTCTATCTATAACTATTGATCGATATTTGCCTTAATTATTTATTCTAATTCAATATTTCAATTTACCACCTTTATAAATGATCAGTATATTTAGCGGTTTATGAAATATATATTTTTTGTAACATATTTATTTAGTTGCGTAAATAAATTCGATTTACCATCTGTGAATAAGTTTGTATCTCATGATAGTCGCAAATGAGTTGTATAGAACACTTCAATTTTGCATCGATATTTTGTCCAATAATTGGCACAATTAAATTGAACTTAATCATAGGATTGTTTATAGAATCCACGGTGTTCACCAGTCCAGACGCTACAATTGGAGATGATTTTCCAGTAACTAAATGTACATTGATAAATAAACCATGCTGTAATAAAAACATAATTGTGTTAAAAAATCGTATCCACTGATTTATTAAAAAGTAATATTACCTTTGCGACGAAATGCAAAAGTTCAGTGCTACTGTTACTGCGATAGAAACAGCTACAATTAAAATCAGCGGCCCAAGCCAATCGACTCGGAGAATAAGCAATGTCTTCTTGATCTTTAAACCCCCACGTGAGAAAAATACTTGGCTCTGATTGTAATGATCTAATAAATATATGTAAAAAACAAGTACATTAAAAATATTTTGAATTCATATTAAGTCTTTAAATGTACAAAGTTAAATCACATACTTTAAATGTTGAACACTTTCTGTGGAAAAGCTTACAGTGTTAATATTAATTTCGAGTTGGGCGGAATCTTCTTGAATTTGAGGTGTATTCTAAAATGTTACATAAATATTTAATTTAGATTTGGTTTTATGGCATACCTAATAAAAATTCTGAATTATTAAACACTAAACATTGAATTGGATTTAAAAAGTTTGTTTTAATATAAATTAACAGTGACATGTATATTCTTACAATTAATATTTTAAATATTAAAATATAAATTTAATGTCTAGATACCTTAATGGATACCTTGCCAGTTTTAAAGTATCATTTTTTCTTCCAATTTTTAAATCGAGAATAAATAAAATAATTTACTTAGTTATAAAAATAATAGTGACCAAAATAAATATCTAATCTAATTACATGAAACTTTTATAATAATCGGTTCACTAAAGTTTACTTTATATTTAAATTATTTACCTTCAAATGCATGTATAAAAAAATATGAGGTAAATACTGTTATTATACAAACCTCACTTTTGATTATTGAATCCGTAATTAAATTAACTGTAGGTTTTTTCGCCCATTGTTCTTGATCAAATATCGTTTGTCTTTTAACCATCTGATCTCTGAATAAAACCAGAATTTCTAAAGTATCATTAACTACTTCCTCAAACTCTTTGTTTTCTCCATTAATTTCGATATTTTTCTTCATAGAACACACAGCTTTTTCTATAATTTCTAAAGTGGCTATAAGTGGATCAGATATATCCAATGTTGTTATATCCCTAAATAGATTCATAAATATTTTTATTAACTGTGTGGCTGTCTTTAAATCTCGTTCTACTTGATCTACCTATAATAATTTAATTCACGTCAGTCTATGCCAAATATTTTTCATTATAATATAATAAGTAATCAATACTTTGTCCTTCAGCATTGTATTTAAATAAGATTGAGAGTTCAACGTTTGATTGATTTTAACTTGCTCCTGTTGAAGCTCTTGAATTTGACTTTTCAATCTATGAATAATATATTAAGTTTAAATATAACAATTTAAACGTGTTATAGATAAATTTTGACTTTAATCTTTAATCTAAAAAACAACTTAATATTATTATTGTCATGATAATAAATGTACCTTTTATCTTCAGATTCTATACTTTGATGAATTGTTACATCTTCACTGTCATTTACTTGTGGATTTTTTGCATTCGTCTATTAATGTTAAAAAATGCACATATATGATTCAATAGAATACGTAAAGTTATGTTATACAAATTTAAATCAAACTGTGCACTAGAAGCTTACCTTGATCTTTTCTTTTAGTTCATTATTTTCTTGTAGAATTTGATCGATTTCTTTATGTTTATTACTAATTTCGTTATCTTTAATTACCAATATTTTCGATAGTTCTAAGTGTTGGTTCTGTAACAAAATCTACAACTCATTTAAAAATTTAAAATTATTTTCCATCTAATAAAACCTTTAAGCATTTATTTTCATCTATGTAGTTGGACAATTTTATTTCGTTTTCATTTATAGTTCCTTTTAACTCGGCTATGTATTTACTATTTTCTTCCATTTGTTTTAAAAGTCCTGCTCGAGAGTCCGAAAAATTGTCTTCTAATTCTTTCAACTAAAAAAAATTTAAATAATGATCCATGACTATTTTTTTGTTGTAATGTTTAACGTCAAAGGCAAAACAAAAATAGAAAAATTTAAAATTTAAAAATATTTGTATTATTTTATATCCATAGGTTGTCTCAAAACAATTGAAAATGGAAACTACTCCATTTAATCTTATTTAAATTGTTTGTTTAGGGATAAAACTTAATTAGATTCAAATATATAGGTATATTACTTCCAAAATATTTTTGGTAATACAGTATTACCTACTTAAATCCACAATGCAGTATTTGTACGGTATATATAACTTAATATTTCTAAGAATACTTCGAATAATAAAAATTAAAAAAATATTTAAATAAGTGTAAGATATTTGTGTTATAATAGTATTAATAATATGTATTATATTAAATACTACATTACGCTTTACACGACAAGTATTTTGAATACTTAAAACAATATACAAGATACAACGTCATAAAAGTTAAATAGTTTTATTCAAAATATGTACTATGTATAACAAGTATAACCACTTGTGTGTATGGCAGAGACAATCGATATGCATAGGTATACCAATAAAAGGAGATGTTTATTAAAATTATTTTGACAAAATTGTTGATAGGCAATTTTTTTTTTTAATCTCTATTTAGAACTTCTAGTAATAATTATTACAGTTCGACAATTACAATGATCGATAGACAATTAATAAATAAAACAATTTATAATAACATTAAAATTATATTCTTATCAATTAATAAAACTTAATAAAAATATTTAGGCAGGTATACTAATGTAGGAAGTCATAACTTTAAGAAAAAAAAACATTTATAAATAGTTAAAAACTAAGAAAATTAATTGATTGGAAAGTTTTTCAGTTTATCATTCGGATTATTACTATTAATATTATTATCATTAGCGATATCATTGTTCTCGAATAATTGTGCATCAATGTAATTCTCTTTCTAAAATAGCGGTAAATAGAAAAAAAAGTACTGTCCATTTAAAAATAAAACAAGAAAAATTTGTACACAATGACTAGGAATAAAAAAAAACAGATTTTTAAATCATGATAATTTCAATCTTCGGATACCACTAATATTACTAAACCTATTTAGAAAAAAAAATTAAGGTCATGTCTCGATCTCTACAGTTCAAGCATTGTGATTTCCAATTTTCAACTATTATTTTTTTTTATATAAAAACAATTTCATAGATGGAAGTTTGAGTTGGATTATTATCACTGGCCTTATTTAAAATAATTTTAGAAAACATCAAAAAAGGCCATCTAGATTCAGAAAATACTGGATGGAAAATACACAAGCAATTTATTTAAAATAAAAAATTGACTTTCATTCCTTTTTTTCTTATATTAGTTAAATTTATTTGATTTAAAACCAATATAGAAACCACATTCAAAGATTTATTAAATGTATTTATTTATTTTAAAGCCTACCTTTAATCCATTGATTTGATGTTGTGGTTTGGAAGTAATTTGAAGAAGTTTCTGGTTATGTTCTCTAAGTGACAACTTTTCTTTCTGAACGAATAGCGATTAAAGCATATTTAAATTATAAATTATTATTATACGAAAGAATATCAAATTCAAATTACCTGTAGATCACGAATTTGCTCTTCTAATGCTTTATTCGACTCCTTATATGCGTTGTACTTTGGTTTTAATTCACTTAAATTATGTCTTTCATTAATTAATTCCTCCTTCAACTTATCTAAAGATACAAATTTTATTTTAAAAATATTACATGTATAAGAATTATTTCGATCCTATACCATGTTCATTGCATTCTTTTTTAAATACTTCATTCACATCTATTAAATTTTGTTCGAAAGCTTTACATTGTGCTTGTAGAGTTTCTATTTGAATTTCCATACTTTTTATGACTCTGTGAGATTGTATTAGTTCAATATTCTCCTTAAATTTACTTTTGTTTTCTACCAAGCTGCTTTCACTATCAAATGATTCTGTGCTTTCAAACTTCTAAAATGTACTCATTATTAGTATAAAGTTTTTATTTTTTAATAAAAAAAACTTACTCTTTCAGGAAGTGTAACAATCTTTTCATTTTCATCAAAACCTACCCTAGACAATCTCGATATTTTTTGTAATTTTATTGGAGTTGACCTGTTATAAATAAATTCGATATTTAAGTATTTTATCAACATAATCTATTAATTATGAAACGTTTGGAAACAAACCTTTGAGAATGTCTGGATAAAGGTTTCTCTGGTCTTTGGTGAATATTATTATATAAATTAGATGATGTTTTCAGTTGATATTTCAACACTTTAATCTGTAATTAATATGATTAACGATGTTTAAAAATTGTATAAGAAATCTATTGAAGTATGAAATTAAAAATATATAAAGGTACCTTTGAAACAAGACGAGTATTTTGCTTTTCTAATTCTTCGATTTTGTCATGACATTGTCCAATCGTTTTATATGATAAAGGTCTTGAATGTACAGGACATGGTTTATTGTGTACTAGACTCTTATTAGAACAACTACTAGGTCGGTCAGTTAAAGAGCCTTTACTCGGATGTGATGATGAAATTATATTCGACCTACTTGGTGATACGTTAGTTGTCATTTTATACTATGAATGACGAATTTTGAGTTCACAATATTTTTACACTGTTATAATAATTTACACTCTATACCAAATAACGATTTCAAAACTTCGATCATTTTAATAATGAAATAGGTATATTGTTTAATACCAACAACACAGGTTTAATTATTTTATGGATCACACACACATACACACACATTTTCACAAGTAATTATTAAACATTTAAGTAGCAACTATATCGCTAAGATCATAAGTTCAGCAAAACAATAATCATAAGCAAAATACAAAAGTAAACGTTGCTTCATTTGACATTGGGTGGTATTGTTGTATTGTTTGTTGCCATGGAGCCGCAACACTCCTATTGTACAACACCTATTCATCACCTATCACCTTAGCTGTGAATGCATTATTGAAATTAGAAAAAAAAAAACATTTAACTTGATTGATGGATACTAATCAGTTTCTGTTAAGGTTACATAAAATGGACGCGTAAGCATAAAATATTTCCAGTTTATCGAATACAACTATCAACCACTGCAAACGTTTACCTATTATTATTTATTAGATACTAATACCTAAATTTAAAAATTGCATTGCGTTTTAATAAAACTATATATGGCGTGTGTACGTATAGTTAAATAATGTATATCCGCCTAACTAAACAAATCGAATAACTATTAATATTTAATGTAGTATACCTGCGTACTATAGTATATGTAGTGCGCAAGTTCTAACAGTAAGTATGTTACAACTCTCGGAAACTATAAAGTTGAACAACATAGGTGTTATATGAAATATAATAAAATCAGGAACTAAAAATAATAAACTATTGGTGAATTAATCTAATTTTCTTGGTATAAATTTTAGGGTCAATTCACTCAGCTCACGGTTTTTATATTATTAAATATACGGAAACATCAGTATATTTCCGATTTTCGTGTTTATGTATAAATAAATGTTTATGTATAAAACATCTCCGAACAAAACTATTCCTAAATATTGTTTGCTAGGGATTAAATATGCCATTTGGGCATTTGGGCATTTGGCATTTACAATTTATTTATGGACAGACAAATATTAATTTAGTATCATATTAAATATTCAATAGTTTCACTTATAAACCAAGCCAGTCAACTGATTCCAATACTTCTACAGTTCTACTTAAATGAACCTATAGAAATATAACGAAAAAAAATGTATATGACTTGCATAATAATAAATATAATAATGTAAAGTACAAAGTAAGTAATAAATAATAATCATTCAAAAATGATAATGATTTAAGAAATTCGTAATTTTTTTAATGCTATCCAAAGAAATGTTACTAATAAGTATTAACAATTGAATAATTTCGATAGTTTTAATAGGTATGTAATATATTGTATTAATAAAATTTTAAGTGTGGATATTAATATACTATATTAATTAGGTATATAAGAGCTAGTATATGGGCGAATACTAATAAAATGGTGAGTAAAGCATAGAGCAGGTGTGAATCCTGGGAGGTCAAGGGACGAATTTTTCGAATTTAGGTCAGACTTCGTCTGAAATTTCACCTAAGATGCCTTCCTCCGTAAATATGATCTGGAACCGCAACTGTCAGCCGCAGAGAAGAAGATAGTCAGGTAGGGCCATTCCTGAAATATTCAGAGCTCGGAGCTAACACCTTTAGTGGAGCCTCTTTGAATTATTAACGAATAAAATTATTCCCCCTCCATAAATCTAGTACCTATTATAAAATGTGTTGATGTGTTAATAAGTGTACCTTCGTTACTTTTAGATTACTTTTTAGTTATTTGTCTTACTAATTTTAATCATAATTTTTGGGTACAATATTTTCGGTTGAAATATTTTCGACCATTTTGAGCGTCCTACGCAAATAATTAACAATAACAATGATCTTAAAATTTTATTTTTCTTGATTTAATATCAGCGAATGTGTTGATAATATTTATATGTATCCTGTTTTCTGTTTTCTATTTCCTGTTTTTTGTACTGAACATACAATGCTTATAAGCAAATAAGTTATTAAATTATTGTGATTTGTAATTAGTAAGTGGATTATTTTTATAGCAATTTTATTATATGATATACATGATGTATAAATATCATAATTTTTGGAAATATATAAAATATGAATATGGACAAATGTCTTCTTTTAAGAATCCACGAACCACCACAGCGCAAGGTCCCAACGAAAAGTCTAAGTCACGGGACGCGGGCCCTGGTTGCCTTGGCTTTAACACCGGGTCAGTTCACAAACAAGACATGGATCATTATCGTACCCGTACGTACAGTGTACTGATGTTGAGTGCAATTTAGGGAGGATCGTCAAGAGACAGTAAATATTTTTATAAAATATAAAGTATTGTAATCTGTTTTCAATAATTAAATAGCAAACAAAATTGATAAACACATTTGTTCGAGTACAGGGCAGTGGGCATAAATCAGACGTCAGTTGATAAGGGATGATAACGGTTATCAGTCCGATCTTGATGAACTGGTATTACAAAACGACCAAACATGAAACAGAAACAATGTAGTATGAATATGCACCTACATGTTATTCTGTGGCCTGTGCTGCCTTGCCTGGATTAAAATTTATTATAAAATAAAAATTCCTTTTTTCTTTTTTAAAATGATGCCAACATATAGTGTTATCTGCTCTTCTAGATTGTAGGTACACATTAGCCATGTTAACCTCCTTTATTTTATTTTAATTCGTCATTATTCAGTTATGAAACGAAATGATACCAATAAAATGTGGCTTTATGAATTCCGTCTATCAATATGACTGACTGTGGAGAGTAATCAGAATATTACAACTATTAATGGTACATTACTGATGTAAATATACTCGGGTAAATATAGTAATGTTACATAAATATTTTTTCATTCCACTAGCTGTTGTTAACGTTTATATAATTTTAATTGTGTTTACTTCTACAGTGGTAGTTGTGATACACTCTGTGAAATGGACATCAATTATAAAGAACTGCATAAAGAAGCAATATCTAACCACACGGGATCGTCGTTAATCGAAATATATAAGACCCTGTTCCCATTACCGGTTCATATGATCGTTTTCATATGGATGTCAATTGGAACCAACTACAATGAAAAAATGAACTTTCCGACTGTTTGGATGTTTCTATTTGAGTTTATTACCTTGGTGCTACCTTCTGTATTCAATTTGACGTTGCTTTCAGAATATTATAATGCTCAGTTTATGTTTTATCTTATCATCTTTATGTTTCCATTTACTTGGTTGTTGTTCAACCATAATTACATATCAACTTATGACATTAAAACGAGAAAAAGTCCTCATATGACTTTCTATAGATTTATGGTTAATACATACACAGTGTTTTGTATTCTTGGTGTTGACTTTAGTGTATTCCCTAGGCGTTTCGTTAAGACTGAAAAGTATGGACATAGCGTCATGGATATAGGTGTTGGGTGTTATGTTTGTTCTAATGCTTTGTTGTTTAGTATTCCTAAAGTAAATAATATAACAAAACATGCGTTCAAAGTTTTCAAACAAGTTTTGCCATTACTCATTTTAGGATTTGGTCGCACATACTTTGTTACTAAGTCCGATTATCATCATTACGTGTTTGAATATGGTGTACATTGGAATTTTTTCATATCGTTAGCTTTTCTAAAAATGATCAACTTATTTATTTTACCATTCATTAGTAAATGTTGTCTACCTGGTTTTGCAACAGTCTTGGTTGTAATCTATGAAATAACATTAAACTGTGGTCTTGCAGAATGGATTATGAGTGATGCCACACGAGATACACTGTTTTCAGCAAATCGTGAAGGCATTCTATCCCTTATAGGCTATGAAGCAATATTTTTATATTCCTTGTCAATGAAATGGCACATCTCTACTTTTGTGAAAAAAAACCATTTAATAAATAGTATGTTTCTCTTAATCATAACTGCTTCTTTGAGTATTGTTCTACTTTTATTCACATCAATCATAAGTTATTTCATTGGCGTTTCTAGAAGATTAGCAAATGCTGGTTATGTTTGTTGGATATTATCAGTATCTTCATATCTTTTGTTTATGTCAATAATTATGGAAAACCTCATTACTGTTATTTTACAAAAGACTGGACGACTAAACGAATTTAATAGAGTTTCATTAATTATTGATTGTATAAATGATAATTTGCTATTTTTCTTTTTATTTGCTAATATTGTTACTGGGGTTATAAATATTTGTATGTACACTTTAACTATGAATACTGTTATTAGTTTAACTATTTTGTCTCTATATATGTTTATTATATTTTTCACAGTTTTTAATTTACAAAACTACAAAAAAAAAAGGAATGACACTAAAGAAAAATGTAACTAAAGAAGCAAAAAATGTATAATTAATTTTGTTTAGTTACAAATAAAAATGTATTACAATTTTTAGCTCATGGTAAACTTTTTTGCAATTGGATTTCAGTTATATTAGTAGCTGAAGATTAATTAAATATTTCTAAATATTTATGCTGATTTTTTTATTCAAAACTCATACTCAGAAAATCATTTATTTGAAATACTACATTATATATGTCATACTATATAGGTTTTACCAAAACAAAAGAACCTCTTCATTATTTATTTATTATAACTAATTTTTTGTTACTATATTTGGTAGTTAAATATATATATTATTTTCTTTTTATTTCTGGTTTTATACCTAAAATTAAAACTATAATGATTAAAAACTGTTCTAAATCCACTCATTTTTAGTTTTCTAAATATGTGATGTTTTATTTTCTTATCAATCTTGGTGCAAAGATCTATTCAATGGTGTATTAAATAGAAACATTGCTTAATCATAATTGTAGACATCCATAAGAATAATATTTTGGAATAATTTTAACAGTATATACTGAGTGTTTCAGGATGATTCAACAAATGCTATAACTATTATTCTATTTATTTTTTAAACAAATATCGTATTTATCTACAACAAAATCTTATAAAAAATAATTTTTTTACGCATACTGCATCTACAATTTTACTATTGTACATTCCATCAAAATATGATTAAGTTCTATCTAAATTAATAGTGATGTACTATATTATGTGACAAACAATATTATTGTTAACTTTTTCACTAACATAGAAAAAAAGAAGAAAATTAATGGATAAACTTTTATAAGAGTTTTAAGAACAAACATATCTATAAATCTGTGTTACAAAATGGTTCTTTTGAATTTTTTTTTTTTAATATTGGAACAAAATTTAGGTTTAGAAAATCAAAAATAAAATTATTCATTATATTTTTAATGTAATACAGTACAATATAGTTTAACGAAAAAAAAAGTGAAAAATAATGAAAAGAAAATTTAAGTTATTGCATTTGTCAAATCATTCTTTAACATCCTATGCAAGTAAATCAGTTTTGAAATTTTCTTTTTAATAATTTAACTATAGAAACATCTTATTATCCTAATATTTATAACAAATTTAAGAACTATTTGAGGTCAAAATAATGAAATTAATATTTGTTTTTTATTAAAGTAGTATGTTTCTAATCTATTAATTCTTTTGTAATGCCATTACAATTTTTAAATTAAGTTAATATATGGGTATACTGCTCTATTCTCCTGTGTTCTTATGATGATCACACACTCCAGTTTTTGAATATTATGTTCATTGTAAGGTTGGTTATTGTATAACTTATAACACTTCCTAAAGAGAATAGAAGTAGCATCAGCATCTTTTAATGTTTAAATAAAAAAGGAGAGCATAGATAATATCAAAGCACTTCTAAGATAGCATTTTCTATTTAAATTAAATTATAGTTTAATATTTACAGCTTAATTCATATATGAGTTGAATAAATATTATTTTCTACAATTTCCTGGTTTATTCAGTATAATATCCATATTGTAACAAAACTAAATTAAATTACCATAGAAGACAGACAGAATTCAGTAACACTATTGTTCATAAACCATAATGAACATTAGACATGGAAATTAATATTAATATATTTTCAAGTTTTGTAATGATGTTTGTCAATGATAGTACATTGTACACTGATCTTAATACTTAATAAAAGACAGCAACTTTAGGTTGATTAAAATATGTGAAATTAATGTTATTAAATATATAAATTATTTATTTATGAATAATCATACAATTTACTAATCAATAATCATTGTACATATATTTATAGAAATTAAATTGTATTTACAACTATTTATTCTGGACTTGTTGATGGATTAACACTTGGTTGAGATATGTATACAGGTGTAGGTCCGTTAGCTTGAGAAGCCACCTTAAAAAAATTTGGTTCATAAATAATTATAAAAATATTATGTTTTAAAATCTCTTACTTGTATTATTTGAGGTTGTGACTGAACTACTTGAACTTGTTGAGTTTGAGGAGAATTTTGAACTTGCATTCGAAGCATTTGCATTTGATTGGAATTAAGCTGTACCTAATATTGGATAAAAAAAAAAACCAATCTTGTTTAAACAATAAATATTTTTAGTATTATCATATAATTAATGTCATCAGTTATAGTTTTTAATTTATTCAATATTTAAGTTTACTTTTTTCGCATGTAAAAGACTTAAATCAAAACTTTAAAATTTAATAAAACTGTGATGTACTATGATTATAATAAAATAACATTAGTTCAGTTTTTATTATATTTTTATTAGTTAACATAATATATTATATGTAGGGTAATAGTAGTAAGTACTACTAAGTAGTAATCCTAATATTCCTAGTTTACTTTTAAAAATGTCCATTGGAAATTTTCTCAACCATTTAAAAATATATGAAACAAGATTGTATAATAAATATTCATTATTTATGATGATTATAGTATTTTCTATAAAATATTAATTGGTACAGGTATACTATATGGTCATAAAATCTATATACTGGTATTACCGCAAAGGCTAACTTTTAAAGTTTTTTTTAACAACTTAATATCTGTACTTACAGGTATATGTTGTATTTCTCCAGTTGGAGTGATAACTTGTTGAACAAATTGAAGTACACCATTTGAATTTGTATTTAACGTTTGAGTATTGCCTTGTAACTGTATTACTTGAGGTTGTTGGCTGCCAGTCACTGTTGTTGAAGTACTTGTCGTAATGTTTGATGTATTATTTGAAATCTAAGTAAAAATATTAATATATTCTCAATGAGTAATATAGATGTTGTTTAAATATAATAATCTGAACATTCTGAACTTAAAAGTTTTTTTTAAATTGTAAAATATTATTATTTGAAATAATTTTAAACCAGTATTAGACAAAGATGGAAATTTTTCTGATATATCTAATATATAAAATAATTTGTCCTGATTGACTGATTCGTCTTAGCTGGAACTTCTAGACGGATCAGGCTAAAATTTTTCAAACCGATAACTAATATGACGATAAGAAAGAATTTTTCGAGAATCACATTTTTAAAAGTTGATGGCAGTTCGAGCTCTGAACTCAAATGAATAATTTTCTCACTAACTAGTTACCAAGGTGATGTTTTATGTTGATTTTATGATGATGAATATACAGTACTTAGTAAAGTATACTTAATAAAGTACTGTTGGGAGTTACTATGATAACCAAAGTAACAATCTAATAATATTAATATTGAAGTCTAAGAAAAGATTTTTGAAAATTCGATTACTTTTGAAAAATTAATTTTTGCCGTTTTAATACATGGTATACAAAAATATAAATAAATGTATTTATTATATCAAAATAACATGCCCTATAAAGCTAAGAAAGGATTTTTTAAAATTCACAGTTGTAGTTTTGAAGATGGAATTTGGTTAGTGGTTTCGTTTTATGATATAGAGAACGATTACTATATTACAACGTATTAGAGTAATTAAAATTTTCAACCTGATGTTATTTGCATTCATAATTTGTTTAATCATATTACTAGTGTTACTAGTAACAAAAGCTAATCTCGATAAATACACCCAAACAATTTAGATTTATAATAATTGTTATTAAATCATTATTATCATTCATAACATACATTTTCTAAATTTACTTGATCTTGTGGTCCATTCCCTAATGCTACAACTTGACTTGTTACTGGTTGCAAGATTTGTATGGTCTGTCCTGCACTAGAAGCTGCAGCATTATTTGTTTGTTGTTGTTGTTGCTGCTGTTGTTGAGCAAGTTGAAAATAATATTGAACCTTGAGTGGATATTAAACTTATTAGTTACAAATAAAACATTTTTAAAATTATTTATCATAATTATTTTATTAAATTCATAATAAAGAATATCCTTTTTATTTCCTATAAGAAAAATACAGATTCCATGCATATTTTAATAAGGAAATATATTAGTTTGCAATTTTTTCAAATTATTAGAAATAATTCATAATCATAATAGAAGATTATTTAATTGTTTAGTGTGTAACATTAATGCACATGTAGCCTTTATAGCCATTTAAATTAATAGAAAAATAAAATTTAAAAAACAGATAATACTAACAAATACTTAACCTTGACTAAATGATTAATAACTTTTATAATTGATAGAAATTTAAAACAAGAATAATAATCAAAAGAATAAGTATATTAAGAAATACCATAATTACAAGTTTGGCCAAATTATAATAAGTAATTAATTATTTAACTTATTTATGAATTAATTAAAATAAAATATTGTACAATACAACTAGAATTAGAGTATAATAAAACCAAAAAAAAAATTTTTTTTCTTATATTTTTTCTTATAATTTGTTTTTTTTTTTTTTAATTAATATAAAAGTACTACTTAACAACAAAATTGTATTAAAATATTTTTTTTTTATTTTGGAACTCAATGTTGAAAATCTAAAAATAATTTTTACTATTCATAAAAAAAAAATCAGAACAGACATTTTGTAAAAAGAATTTTTAGAAAAAATGTATTTAAATATCTTAATCAAATTTAGTCATTTAATTATTATAATTTTTAAACTTTTTGAAAATTTGAATTTGATAATTAAAATGTTCTATCAAGATTGGATGAGGTTCTTTTTAAATACATTGTGATGTACAATATTTGCGATTAAATTATTTGATACACAATATTATTGTTAACTTTTACACCAACTTAAAAAATCATAGAAGGGAACGAATAAACTTTTAGTTTCAAGCAACAACAGTTTTCTAAAAATCATTATTTCAAGATGGATATTTTGAATTTTTTTTTACAATAAAACAATATTTAAAATTTAAGAAATTGGGTTTTGAAAATAAAAATTATCATTTAATACATTTTGAATGTAGCTCAGTACAATATAATTTATCAAAAATATTAAAGATAATATTCATTATTTTTATAATAAAAGAAGTTATTGCATTTGTCGAATCATTTTGACATATCCTGTAGATATAACATTTAATTTGTGAAAGATAAAGCTGCTTTAAATTATAGTTTTATTTTGTTCTGAATATAGATTCATTTAATTTCATAATACTTTTTTAAATACGATTATTGTTAAATTTATAATTATCAAGGTGATCTTTAAGAATAAGAAATACAAAAATAGCCAATGAAGGATCCTGATTTAAAAAAAATACATAAAAATATTATTTTGGGTACAAATTAAATTATTAAAATTATTTTAGGGAATAAGATTATGCATCCTTCTTTAAATGTACTATAAAACAAGAGGTTTCTATTAAGAATTCTATATAATGTGTACATTAAGACAAGTATAAGTAAATTTTGCTTCAATTTGATTCAAAGCAATTTCTACAATATTTATAAACAATACACTATTAGTTATAATTACTTGATCAGGATTCAATGTTGCCTTAATATCATTTACACCTTTAGTCACAATTTTTGCTTCTTCTCTGGGTACTATATCAATAAGAAAATCAAATTGATCATACTTAGTGATTGCCATAGCGATATCATTTCTTTGTAATGTTCGCCTTCGGTTATCCTCAGTATGGATCCATGCACGAAGAGTCAATTCATTAATGAATATTTCCGCAGCTTTTGAGAACAACATTGGGGCTTCAGCGCTTATCATTTTTACATTATCATCTAATTTCATCACTTTTTTTATTCTAGCTAATGGTAATGCTTGTGTTTTTAAGTCTAACTAAACAAAATATGAAAAAATTCTGTTAGTAACTAAGTCTTACGCGAAACCGTCCTCTAACTCACTGTTCCAATCTTTCTGATATCCTCAATCACTTTAGGCCAAAATTGATTTAAAGCAGCTACATTGCATCTTGGATTGTCTTCAACGGAAATTGTTATAGCATTGGAACTCTCTTCAGTCGGATTGTCTTCCTCTTCCTCTTCGGTGGTTCTGAAAGTAAATGCATGTAAAATACATAGCAATATTGTTACTGTTAAAAAAATGCTTTTACTTACGGATTCACCAAGAACACGGACATGATTGTCAAACGAAATACAAATGAATTTGCCGCTCAAATTAGCGCATCCAACCAAAATTGGCGTATCGCTAGTTTTCAACAGAACAAAAGCAGATGTCCAATAGCCGTTCAACGACACAAACGACGCCCAATCATTTATTCTCGCTTATATTTTTATTGATACTAACCCAAACACACGGGACAGGATGGCCCAAAATGTTTTTACTTATTATTTATGATTTATATTATTATTGAATTTTTATCGGTGACGACGAATCCTGAAATGTCTTCCAATATTGGTTCGATTGATGTATTAATAAGGAATATTATACTTTTGATTGTTGAAATTGAATGTATTGTTGCTTCACCATCTTGGGAACCATTGTAATCGGTGTTATCAGATATCACAGTTTTGTGATAATTTCGAAAATATCTGAATATTCTAACATTTAATCATTTAATGTGCAATAAGTAGTAAATAATAATTAATAGTAGTATCACTAGTATTACTTCATTCCGAAATAGTGAGTTCCAACACTCCAAGTTACCGGACTCCAGAAGCCAAGACAGAAGTATGGCAAAATTTTGTAGTTGCCAGTTGATACAACGGTTACGTGGTATAATTTAATTTAATAGATACTAGTACAATTTGTTTGTATGCGATTTTAACATTTTCAACGTTAGATTGTTTAAGAGAAATAACGATTAACATTTACTGTTGACATATAATATAATAATTAATAAATATAATTTTTTTTTCATTTATTCGGCTCTTACGAAACAATTATGCTGCAACAAAAACTTCTATAATGTACGTACTATAGTCTATAAGTGTATAACGTTAAAAAGTCTGCGTTGGGCAATCAAAAGTAGTAAGTACCTATCGGCTATCGGAGTACTGTTTACCGTTAGGTAAATACTAAATTATGTGGACTGTGGACCAGTATGTAACGGTCGCGTTATCGTTATGGTAATTACTATTTCTGATTTCATAATACAGTTATTGATTATCACGTAGCGATAGCGATGCATGAACTTTCCCGTTTAAACTTATCAGTTTTTCTTGGTTATAGTTATAACAGTCAACAGGTGAATAAATAAATGTAAAATGTACAAATTAATAATTACATCTAATGCCAATGGTGTAATTTACCTCTCCCCCAACTCCTAAGAACTTTTTTTTTAGAAAAATATCCTTCCCATAAACAAATTCTGCGTACGCCACTTTTTAATATTAAATAAGTAACCTCTGTTTATTTTTATGGGCGCCCGGGAATTAGGCCACAATTCACCTCTTTTAAAAGAATATTAATTATTTAATAAACATTATAATATATTCATATTAATCGTATACTTTATGCTATACATTATGGTCCAATCTCGGGGTATTAAAGTGATATATACAAAGCAGGTTACACGAAACAGATAAAATGTAGCCCAATTACCGACCGCCCATTTTTATATATTTATATGAAGCACCGATTTAAGTTTTTAACTCATTACCAATACGGCTATATCTCTGTATTAAACTAGAAAAACGAATGAATTGGTTTTTGAAAAGATATATCTTGACGGCATTACTGAAACATGCCTGACGCACTGCTGTGCGCTCAAGTAATAAAACTAATAAAATATATTCATAATCTTTAACTCACTAATATTGGTACTTTGGAGGTTTAATAGAAAAAAATTATCAATAGTTTTCAAAAGCGTCAGGAAAATCCCCAAAAAAGTGAAGTAAAAACGGTTAATTTTCGCAAAATCAGTTTTTGAAAGAATTGATTTTTTTTATTTTGTTTTAATTCAAAAACAAAAACTGTAAATACTTGAAATGTTCATATTAGCGTTGTGTAGCGTTTTTTTCGAACTTTCGAAGTATGTTGACTCTTTTGAGCTATTTATAAACAGTTAAAATTTTAAATTTTTCTAATAATTTTGGTCTCCAACTTTTAAATTAATCGAAAAAAAATTTAGCTGTCTAAAATATCTTGAAAACTCATATAGGTCTCTTATAACAAGTTTTTTTGCTGCTTACAAATAACTAAAATATTTTTTTTTACAAACAAAATACCTAGTAGAGTAATAATAGTGTATAATAATTTCAATTTTTGCAAAGGAGAACATTTCACACAATTTTGGACTTTTACTAACACTGATTATTTATCCTAAGATTTATCAAATCTCGTTTGTAAAATTCCGAACTACTACAATTATTTGAACTTCATTCAAACTATTTTGTGTATCCTAGATTTTACCGAAATCAATCGGTATTCGGTAAAACGGTAAAAGTCCAAAATTCGGACATTTACTGACAGCAGTCAGCGAAACCTAAGTTATACCGGTATTCGTGTTTTTAGCCTTTAGCGTAACACACATATATATATATATATATATATTATATAATCTGCAGACCTGGAGAGGTCTATACTAGCTGTACTTGATCTATATCAGTGATGCCCAACCTTTTTTCCTCGGTGGGCCACTTTTGTAAACATTTGTAATCGAGCGGGCCACCAAATATAAAAGTACTCATGATCTCAATCTTAATATAATTTAGTTACACATAGTAGGTTGCAATATAATATAGAGGCACATATTGGACTGGTTTTCTTATCTTTTTTATACTATTGCATAGATAACAAATTGAGGTACATTATAATGAAAATGGCAACTGTATTTGGCTCGACGTATATATATGCGAACAAATATTTTCACGGATGAAACAAACAAAATCAGTTCATAGATCGTGACTTACGGATGAACACCTTCATTCAATTTTGAGGATTGGAACAACTAAATTCCAACCAGATTTTTCATATTAGTAAAGAAACATAAGTTAAAATTTCACATTTTTAAAAAATTTTTATATACTATTTATTTTTATTTTTATTATTGTATTTTTTATTTATAAATTAAAAATTAAAAATTAAAAAATCGTATTTTGTAATAATTTTACTTTTTTTAGAATATTTTGTTTAATTTTAATAATTTGTAACGGGCCACATGGAATACCTTGGCAGGCCACATGTAGCCCGCGGGCCGTGGTTTGGGCATGACTGATCTATATGATTATAAGTATTTTACACATAGTAGTGTTTATGCGTCGATGTTTTTCTTTCGTAGTTTTACATCAATTTTTATATTTATTTATCTTTTACTATTTATTCACCTATTTAAATATTTAATAATTGAATAAACTACAAATGAAAAAACTGGTCATTGTTTTAAACATAAAGTATGATTATAAAATAAATACAAGTATGTTTACACTGTAACATTTTTAATTACATTTTTTAATTAAACATTTATTAATATAATTAATAACAAAAAATAATGCATATTATCTCAATAAATTATACTTTAGGCAAGATATATATGTCCGTTAACTAGGTATAAACCTAGTAAATGCAATAAAAAATAATTTTTGAATTAACAGAAAAGATTTAGTGAATAAAATACATCTGCTGTGTATTTAGATAAAATTGAAAAAATACAATACTTAAATATAGAACTATAATTTATTTTATAAATTATATTAAATAGTATCTAGATATTTGAACTTAAAGGAATAATTATTTTTGAATATGAGACAATTAGCACAAAAAAATGGATTACATAAAAATAATATATTTGTTCACTCACTTACCATAGTACCTAATTACTAAATCGTTGAATTATTCTCAATAAATTTAAGTTAAAAAATTACAAATTATATTCTACAAATTTGTTTTTTCTCTCCAATTTCATATTACCTGTTAATTAGCTTAATAACTATTAACTCTGTGTGATTATATTTTATTATTGTATCTACATTAAAATTTATTTTAATTTTTATTTACGTGGTATTAATAACATAATTTAAATTATTTTTAGGTGATGATATCATTATTATTTTTTTATAAGAGATACCTAGTTAATTTGTTTTAATTTTTACATAATTATTACTTTATTTTATAAATAGTTTTGATGGTTAATATTTATATCACGTTTAATTTTATTGTGCTTAATTAACTCTATGGGTTGTTAAACACTTCTGCACTACTACGTTGACTACCCATTTCATTGTCTGATTCTCTATTAGAACTGTTGTAACTCATAGCATTATATCTAATTGGATATGTCAATAAGTTTCCCTGATCCCATGTAAATAATTCTTTACTTTGATGATTATATTGAATTAATGTAGTATGTGCAAATGGATTTGTAAATGATAAACCAATATCATTTAAACGGACATTTTTGTACAAATCCAGTGCAAATCTAAGTACAAAAAATATTAATTAAATTAAAAGTAAAAACTATCGCATATTTTAAAAACTTGAACTATTATAGGTACCTGATCGTTGTATTCCTTTCTGTTACACTATGAACTGCGTACAGTACACCACAGACAATGAACATATCTCCTGCTCGATCGTGTTTGATACTTATGTTCCAAGCATACTCAATTTCTAAAGAATTTGGATCTACGTGTAAAACGGCTGTATTGTTTGAATCTTCCAAACCATAAATGATCCATAATCCATTTTCTTCAACAGCTAAATCTACATAATTCATCCTAGGTATCAAATATTACATTAAACCTTAAACTAAAAGGATCAAAAAGTGTCATATTGGTAATATGTATTATTACTTAGTTGTGTATAAACGAGTTTTGGGGTTAGTAACATTCAAGTATGGGACCGTCATATTCGAGTACTTATCTTGTTGAACATCATACTTTTGAATCACTGGCTTATCCTTTTCTTGGAAATAAAAGTAGCCTTTGTACATTGCATGACTGTTTCCCTAAGATATTATTACAATTTATTCAAAATATTCAATTTTGTAAAAATATATTATTAAAATTTTGCTTGACATTTTTGCTTTTTTAATTTCAACAAGGTAATTAATATCATATTAATAAAATAAAATGTATAGGCTTTTGATAATAATTCCATAATTTTGGAATAGTTATTTAATATAACTTTTAATAATACATCACTTACATGGTAAGGTATCGTCAAGGTATGTTCTCTGGTTACGCTATTTGTCTTAAACATAGATTTATTGGAATACTCTAATAGAGTTCTTGACTCATTGATTGTCACCCAAATTGTTTCGTTAGATAGACGTGGAGCTGGGTCTTTCATCCAACACCCGAAAGCCGCATTTAATAAGTTTTTATGGAATACTGGTTTTCCTACAGCATATACTTGACAATCTAAAAGAAATACATTTTTAAAGATTTTTTTTCTTTTTTTTCGTTTATTATTTACCTAAAGTTCTATTTGCGTGGCCTTTAGTAGTTACTGTGTGTAATTGTTGTACAGCTAATGGCTGATGACCTAATAAATCATCAATTGTAAATTCCTCTTTACATTCTTTAGTTTCCTTCGATTTTGCAGGACAAGTAGGGCAAATTATTATAGGTGGACAAATATCGTCTACTCCGATTAACTCTGGCGGTCCTTTTCCGAACTTGATTTTATTATTAGGGTCAACATAAGGTGGAGGTGTTACTAAAGTTGGATCAACAACTGTAATGTTTAAAAAATATATTTTAATGAAACATTAAATTATGTTGCATTATATTTTAAATATTTACTATATAATGTGATATTTCCAGGTACGATCCCTTCTTCATTTTTACTCACACAGTAGTATGTACCATTATCAGAATCAGTAACAGAGGATATATTTAATTGTGTAATAAATTTATAATTGTTTATATCCGTTTGGGTGATACTATATTTATCACTATTCTCCAAAATTTCTCCGTCTCTTTCCCAATAATGAATCGCATATGGAAAAGCTTCTATTTCACATTCAAATGATACTGAACGATTAACAGCTGTAGCTATATGTTGATTTGACACAGATATCAGAGGAGGAACTAAAAAAAAAAAAAAACATTTAATAGTACATTATATATACATTGATATCAATGATCAATATATAAATTCTAAAATAAAATATTATATAAAAACTAGTTCTTAGAACACTTAAAATTAAAGAAAAAAAACAAAAAAACTTGGGCAATATTTCGGTAATAGGTCTTTTGTTGTGGTAGCGCCGTAGCGGTGCAACTAAAGGAGTTCCATAGCTTACATAATTTCAAATTAAATAAAGAAATGTATAAACATTATTTTTATTATTTTCTTAGATTGAATCATGCTGGCATAAATGATGGGCTTTTTACTATAATTTTGTTTGAGCCTATACTACCAATAAGAAATAAATGATAATTTATGAGTTATTAGTATCAAGATATTATTAAGTATTTGAAAAATATTTAGGCCTAATTGCTCTAAAGTTTGTGATATGAGTTGTATAAATACTACATACAATTATTCATACTGCTAGTAGAAACAACAGAAAAAAGAACCTGATGGGCCTCGCTCTGCTGTACAGTAAGGGATGTAGTGCAACTCGTTCATAGGGCAGGTCATTACAATGGATTTGTTAAATTTGAATGCAGTGATAGGTATCATCGTAAACGAGTAACGATTCTGAACGGAGATGATATGTTGATCTAAAATGGATATGTAATAATATAGTATTTTATATTTAAATTGAAATGCAATAGTGTGCAATTTCGTCAAAATTTAAATTTCAAACTGTTATAAAATTTTTTTCTTAAAGTCCGGTAGAAATTGTTTTATAGCTTTTTAAAGAGTAACTTATGGATAACCTAGTGT